>APFE030736029.1:0-16897 GCA_000404065.3 Pinus taeda | reverse complement strand
TAATTCCTCAATCAGTGGAGCAAAACAAGGACACATTCCCCAATGGATGGAGAAATAATTGCATGTTCTCACAAAGACTTCAAGTTTTCTTTTCCTTAACTAATTAACTCATGGAGATTAATTAATTAATATTTTAAACTACTGGTAAGATCAAATTCGTTTTTACTTCCTATAGTTAGACCAGGAACTACTAAAAATAGGAAGGGACCCAGAAATGCTATTTTTAGAAAATGTTATTTTATAGCAGTTTCACCTCTAACCCAAGGTTGCCAAATGCTCTTTGGCCAAACTGCTATGTTTAGAAGTACTATTTTTTAGAAGTTATATTTTTAGCACTTCCTAAATTTAACATATCTTGTTGCACACTTTTCAACATTATATAAATACATGCAGGAATATGAAAGTTAAGATTATATTATTCTTTAAAAGAATTTGGAAAATGGTATTGATTTTCCTTGGAAAAGAATGTAAGCTTATGGGAGGGGAAGAGAAATTAATGTGGTATATATTTATGGACATGATTTGATAGTGACATGTCTATAATTAATGCATATTCAGTGTTGCTAAAGGGAATATGTCATGATATTTTGTTTATATTTCATGTATGCACATGAATAGATGTTGCAGAATCATTAATAAGGATTGATTATTGGTTGATTAATACTTTATCTAATCATGATATCAAATTTTATTGAAGACAACAATGGAAGGAAATAATGGCGAACTAATGTTCCATGAAGATTTAATGTTCCATGAAGATTGAAGGGTGCCAGTTGTAGGATGGTCCACTGATGGGGAAAATCTAGGCCATAACGACATAAAGATTGTGAATTTGTGGGTAAATGATATCATGATGATTGTAAAATCTTCTAGATAGACATGTTTTACTTAAATTATATTTATCTATAATATTTTTTTGATAATGGTTAAGAGATAGACTCTCTTACAAACCATTGAGTGAGGGGTGAACACCCTCATGAGGGTTTAATAATAAAAGTAAACATTTATTGGTTTTCACCCTACGGGGTTTCCAGGGTATATTAGTGTTGAATGATGTGATTTCCTATGGTTCTATTTGGATTATTTTAATTATTTTCATAACATGTCATTTACATTACCAAGTATGTGATTAACTAACATAGTTGAAAGAATCATGGAAATGATGCAATGTTACATCAAGATGTTTACGATAATATTTTATATCATTGGATGTTATGTTATGTTATGTAAATTCTTATTTGTTTACTAAACATTACTATATGTAAAGATAAATATTATATCTAATATCTAGTAAAGGAAAATGGAATAAGTAATTAGAACAATTACATGTGTAAATTGTGTAAAATTTATCTAATCCTATGTGTTTTCATGCGAGGTTTACCAGGGGATGTTATAGGATGTATAGAAATGGTGTTGGTGATGAAGAACATGAAACTGTCAAGGATGTTGGTTTAGGGAATTCTAAACTTGTGGAACATCTTTTAGATCATCAAGAATAGATAGAAGGGCCAAATTATTCCAGAACCCAAGAAGAGACTATCATGTCTTTGAAGTACATTGCAATAAGTTGAGGGATGTGTAGCTCCTCGTGGCACTTTAATGAGTCATAATATTGATTCCAAGCTGTCCAACTATGATGAGGCATTATTTCAGTAAGTTTGGAAAGATGACATGATGGAAGAATATTAATCCATCACGAAGAATGTTGTGTGGAATATTGTGTTAATACATGAGGTGAAGTTAGTGGTAACTTCCAAGTGAATCTACAATATCAATCATGTAGTGGATGGTAGCATGGAGAATTATAATGTAAGATTCATGGTTAGAGGGTTCTCCCAGAAAGAGGGAGAGGAATATGAGGAGACATTGGCTCAAGTTTCTAGGTGAAATTCTATTATAACTTTTATTTGTATTGATTCTATTATGGGTTTGAAATTTTGAGTTTTCAATAGTCCTCTAAACTAATAATCATTTCTGATGATTTTTCTTACATTTATTATTCAACATAAAATAATTACACAAAGAAATTCAATAATATAACAAAATTCTAGAGGATCATAAAGATACAACCACACAATAACGCAAGAGTTTATCATGGGAAAACCAACATGGGGAGAAATCCCACCAACCTTTACTTATAGAATCAACTCAATAAAAGAGATATCTAAGTAAGGATGATAATAAAACTGACTAATAAGATGGAAAGACTAGAAAACCACCAAGATTCCAAGTCATCCCTCCTCCAAGATTCCCACAAGTGAAAATTAGTTAAGGTATAAACTAAGCTTGCGATAGGAGGCCAAATTTTGGCCCTCTCTGTCCACATAAGTTTAGGCAGATCATAGAAAAGTTACCACAGAAAAATCAGCTTGTTCCTTCAACACTTGTGAATTGTAGCATAGATTTCTTCTACAAGTGCAAGCCTATTTATCTACTCCTTTGAATTGATCAACTTCACTTTAAATTCAACATATTTCCTTCACTTGGGAGAAAATGTATTTGTCTTGTGTGTGGGTTGAATTGTTATCTCATGGAGGAGGAAAGAATGCTTATAGATAGCCATCTAGGAGGGTCAAATCGGTGCCTCTAAGGGGCCTAGATGACATGAACAAGAGGGGCCAACTTGGTCATCTTATGGAGCTGTGACACATAATACCAATTTAAATTCTTTGTTTTAGAAGGTATTGAAGAACAAGCCTTCTAATTTTTCTTTGAAATATGCATATAATATAATTTCCTTTTGAGCATGAAGAAAAATTGCTTACATAAATGATGAAAATATACATTATGAAGATTGACCATAATTATAAAATCCAACAGGAAATTGCGTCAAATGTATGTGGATACAAATTTCTTTAATGGAGTGATTTATGAATAAGTGTACGTAGGACAACATGAAGGCTTTGAGTTGCATGAGAAGGAGACTCATGTTTTCATATTGAAGAAATATTTTTATGGACTCAAGAAGGCACCTTAAGCTTGGTATTCTTGGATTGATGGATACCTAGCGAGTCTTGGCTTCACCAAGAGTGATGTTGATCCCAAACTTTTCTAAAAGGTTGTTATAGGTGAGCCTATGATATTGTTGCTACATGTTGATGACTTGTTTTTGACAGGATCAGAGAATCTCATTGATCATAGTAAGTGTGAGTTGACATATGAGTTTTAGATGAAGGACCTAGACTTGTAGCATTATTACTTGGGAATATAAGTATGTGTTGACAGTGTTGGACCCACCAACATGTTAGGGGATCTCCATAGTAAGAAGTCCCAACTAGACCTCAGACTATTTGGTGTAGGAATCCCAACAGTGGGTCATATGATATCGCCTTGACTACGGTTGCACGCATAGGCAAGTAAGATTTCCCTATTGGTAGCAAGGGCATGACACACAGCAAGCCAAGAAAGTTGCATGAATGTCTCTAACACATGAGAGGTGGAATGGTTGCACCCCTTGGAAACCTATGTAAACACGCATCTTGAAAGATAACACACGAGAAAATTTGCATCACAAACTGGAAGGAAGGTGAACCAACAATCCAAAATGATGGTTAAACCAACAACACATCTCAATAAGATTCATACATACATATAGAGAAGGAGTCTATACATACATGCGTAAGAAAACATATACATATATCATTAGAGTAACCAAGTTAACTGAAATAAAATAACAAAAAATGCATGAAATGTGTTGGCTCTGTTATATTAAGAAGTGAAAATTCCAATCATACAGTACAACCACGACCAACCACTAGTCTCGATAGCAGAACGTTACAGTCACTTCCACCTGCTCCTCTAAAGAGATGTACTAGATCTGCACTGTAGAGAAGCCAAGGCTCATTACAATACTCTCCAAACTTTCTCTAAGATACTCCTATCAGAAGCTTGGCTGACCAAAAGACTCTACAATGAGTTATGAGGTACTATGAATAGCGAAGGGTGGGGTGACCCTTGACATTCCCCTTTGTGACTGTTCACCTACCCTCATAACTCTTTAGCTACTCTATGACTATTACATTCCACTATTGACACTTGGACTTCCACTTTACAAGATGTTACATACAATTTGCACATGTACACATGTGAGACAAAATGTCTTGAGTAAGCCATGAAAGACATCACTAAGACTTGGACAAATGTGGGAAGACAAACCCTTCAACATCCTCATGATGGTTGACAGGTGAACTAATATAAATATGGTTGTCCCTGATGGTGTTCACACACTCAAAGGTGACATCCTTTTGAAAGTGAACTCTTGCATCCATTGCATCCGAGTACATTGATATGGCTCCTCTGTCCAACTCGTCTGATAACATGTGCATCATCATCTTCAGTGCAGTTGGACCAACAACATACTGATCCATAGTGTCTGTGTTGATCTTCAAGTGTGTGCTAGTGACCATGTGCATCAACTTGTCGAAATACATGTCCAGATCCAGTTAGAATTGCTTCTTTTCTTCGGCTCGATGAGTGTGCCAAATGGGTGGGATCACATGAATGCATACAATGACATCCATTATCTTGAACACCCTTTCATGCGATCGATAGTACTACTCACCCTTTCTACTCCATGCCAGCTATTAGATGGGTCCATAACTTGTATGGGCGCAGTTTCATCAATATGTGCATGTACAGAAACATAATGCAAGACATGAAAAGTAAACTTACCCTAAAATAGCTAAGCTAAAAGCGCCAAAGACTCCTCGATGCAATGTGGGATGTTAGAGCTGCAAGGTTGATGTGAGGAATGAGCTCTGCAGTGTCTGGTTCATGAGTTTTGATAAGATCGAGTTTATGATGTGCATGCCACAAATTGAGGAAAAAGCGACACTTGGTGAGAGGTTTGTAAAATGAGCCTTGCATGTAACCTCTAGCAACGAAAAATAGTTCCCTATATCTAGGGATTCCTTTTGCATGCTGCCTTTTTCTATTTCAGGAAGAGAGGCCATGCATGGAAATTAGTTTTGCTCAGTTCCAAAGGGACCCGATCAACTTGAAGGCACATGAAACATCCTGCTTGAATGAGAGAGGGATTTGCACAGTTATGAGAGGAACTGTGCTGGATGTCCCAGAGAGATTACACAATTTCTGGGAAGAGCAGGTGACTACTACTAAGAATTGCATAATTTCTGGGCTGAGCTGCAGTGTTGGGCCATATTGCGCAACTTTCCAAAGGAATATTGTCTAACTACATTGTGCAATTTCTAAGCCCAGTGGGCTGGCCAGCATATTTGTGCAATTTTTGGAGGAAGGTTGGTTCCCCTCTGAAATTGCACAATTTTTTTAGGGATCTTCTCAACCAGCAACTCGCCCTAGTCTGGAATGTTAGCCTATGAGGGGAGTGAAGAAAAGTAACATGCACAGTTTAGAAAGCTACTAAAAATCCAGTGAAGTCTATGTACTTGACAACCCAAGACATGTTGCTAAGGATGATTTGTAGGGAGGCTCCAAAATGAACCTAAGGAAAAATTTTGTAGGGTGGTTGAAACCACTACAATAGTATGGTAGTAGCCAACAAAAATCCCTTATTAAATGGAAGTATTCCATTATGATCCTTCAAGGATTTGGGATGATGGTCTACAAGTACATGTCTACTCCCATGGTGACCAATCTAAATAAGTTGATAGAAATTGATTCATATATGGTAGATCCCTTTATGTATTGACATTTGATTGGCTCATTGATGCATTTGGTTAATTATAGACCTAATATTTTTTGAACACTCTAAGCTAGTTCTTTGTGGAACCAAAGAATTCACATTGGATTGTGGAAAATCATGTGTTGATATATCTTTTTGGGATAGTTAGTTATGGTTGGAGATATGTGCCAAAATATGGAGTACAACTATATGAATTCTCAGGTTCCAATTGGAAAGGGAGTATTGAAGACATGAAGATCACATTAGGATGTTGTTTTAGTTTGGGTTCTACTATGATATCTTAGATGAGAAGAAAGTAAACAGCTTTAGTACTGAGCACTACATACTGGCCAAGTACACTGCAGCCAGTATGGATTTGAAAAGTACTTTCATGATTGTTTGATCAACTACAGGAACATACCAGGATATATTGTGACAATTAAAGTTGTGTGAATCTTTCAAAAATTCATTCTCCATGACAAGCCAAAGAACATCGAGATTGAGTACCATTACATCTAATACATGGTACAGAAGAAGAAGAGATTAGTGAAGTTGAGGAGAAGGTTGCTGACATTCTCACCAAGTCGCTACCCATGGAAAAGTTTTCATACTTAAGGTACAATCTTGGAGTGGCTTAGAATGCCTCCCTCATTGAGATGGAGTGTTGATATTGTAGCATTAAGGGGCAAACATTATCCTTAGGTTAGGATATTGAAATATCAAAAGTATTGACTAAGGGCCATGTAATGTATCTATCGAGAATGGGCCAAAGAGCATCAAAGCCTAGTGTGCTCCCCTAAATTTCCAAGAGGTATTTAGCTAGTGGGTAGAGTGAGTTCCTTTAGAATTGGGAATTTTATTACCATTCAATTGGCATTCATGAATGGTAATAACCTAGGTTTTTATTGTAGGTCATAGGTGTTGACCAAGTTCTAGGTGACATCTTGGATAGTTGGTGAACAAGGACTAGTCTTGTCCCAAGAAGGCCAAAAGGCTTGTATGAACCCAAAAGGCCTTTGACTAGTGGGTAAGTAGATCCATTTGCAAAGGAGAGTTGACTAGTAGGAAACTAGATCCCTTCGCATGATGTTAATGTAGGATTATTTCAACATTTAGTGGATGGATACATAAGCATAGTTAGCTCTTTCAATATTTTCTAGAGAAGGATATTTTTTTTAACAAAGCGGACATCTGAAGAAGTTAAGAATAATACCTCCCTATCAAAGAAAGAGTGTTTAATTTTCATAGCTACATCGGTATTCAAATAAAAATAAAGAAAAGATAATTTTAATTAATGTCAACTTGGAACAGTCATGCCATCCCCCCTAATTGAATAGGTTAATTAACCCTTCGTCAAAACCCACATGATTTTGCCAATATAAATACATCATTTGACTACCTTGGCATTAATTCAAACCAAAAAAAAATGATATCTTCTATTCACACATGTGAAGGAAAGAGACAAAAGATATTTGGAGTTTGAATAAGCTCTCTAATATGTTTGACTAATGTTGTCCAAGCTCTATTATAATCTATTTCACGTAATTTCTGGAGGGTTGACTGTAATTCTTTCTAGTTGAGTTAATCATAGAGTTGAACACATTTTTGATGCTAAAAGTTGACCAAATTTTCTGAGTTGACCATAGGTTGTATGATGTAGTTTGACTAAAATTTCTAAGGAAAAGTTCACCATAATTGAATAATACTTTCTAAGGTAGAATTGAACAAAATTTATGGGCACTGTTTGACTGAAGTTTGGGTAGAGTTTATTGATTTATTTGGGCAATATTTTGGCTAATTTTGTGGGCATTTTGGACCATGTTTTACCTAGCTAATTTATGTGTTCGGATTGACCAAATTTGACTGAAAATCAAATTGTACCATCTGTTGAATTGAACAATAATTTCTCTAAGAAGAGATTGTTGGGTTTTTTTACCAAGGTTGGGTTTCCTGGGTGAAAAATCTGTGGTATTTACTATTTGATCATGATATCTATTGTTGAATTATTATATTGCATTTATAGTCTAATTTTTTGAAGTGTAATTGCTTAATGATAATCTAGAAAGTGCAAAATATCATTAGAAGTAATTATCCATAGTACAAAATTCGTGCTTGTCCTCGTAGCACTAGAAAACTAACATTAGGTGCATGTTCACCATCAACCTGGATAGTATTATATTATTATTTTGAACAAAATTGAAAATTCCTCCTTGATTTCCCCTTCTTGTTACAGATCAACACGTTGCCAACCTTTTTTGTTAGTGTTCTGATACTTTTTCCTTTTTTGTATCTTCTTTGCGATAGGGAATAAGTCCTAAATATGTCATGTTTGAAAACATGTGTGGCATCTAAGTGTCATGTTTTCATAGTCCAAAATTTGAATCCATTGGAAATATTTATGATTGAGCAAGATGCAGTTAGGTAGACCCTTTCTTAGGTCTATTTCTACATATATATGGGAAAAGGTGAATAACAATTTCTTGCTTCTTTCATCATCCATGTTTTTAAAGGAACCTAAAGTTTTCTTGATTCCCTGTAAGGTCTTATGATGCCAAAAGGGAAGAGGGAGGTTTGGAAACCTTCCCCAAAACCAATACCTTTTTTACCACCATTATTGTGGAATTAAACTTTGGAAACCAAGGGGTGATGAAAAGTCTTGCTCTTCCATAAAAACAAGGCTTTTCCTTCAGAACTTTCTCTATATCTTCTTGGGAATTGAACCAAACAATGAAAAAACCTTTTAAACAAACATAAATACCACAATTTTTGGACCATGTCATACATTGAGGTAAATCTTCAAACATTGGCCAAAAACCATTAAAAATACAAATGACAACCTTTGCTTGAAGAACCAAAAAGAGTTGATTTACTTCTGAAGATGGAACATATTCTAATTGTTAACAATATAATTTCTTGGAGTTAACTATGGTTGTTCCATTGCAATGTGACCTTCCCTCGAGTTGCATCCTTGTAACAAAATAAACCAATTGGGTTCCTAGAGCTTGAGGCACCTATGTGAAAGCACAAAAGAAATAAATTAGTGGAGTTCTTAGTTACGAAATTTTCATGTATCTCTGAAGAAAATATAAAATTTCTTCCGTTCACATATAAGTTGTTGCATGGCTATTGTGATCCCCAGTCGTTTCTCAAATGACGCAAACAGTTAATGGGGGGCTATCATTTCAAGTTTTCTTATGTTCCCACTACTAGCACTTGCAGATTATGAGCCCACAAACTCAACTCATCCTTGCTTCCACTTCAAACTGAAGAACCCTATGGTCTACATGTAACATTAATTCATCAAACAAAGTCAATGGATCTATGCATCAGGAAATCAATGCATTAAATCACCATTACATAAAGTAGAAAACAAAATTTGTGAATTAAACCAACTAAATTATTACATAGCATCTATTGGTGGCTTGGTTGGCCAATTATTCATTCTAATGGTCACCTCTTTTCAATGCCCAAAGGCTACAATTTACAAAGGAAATTACAATATTGTGGTTCATTTCAAGATCCATGATATTCTCCATAAATATCTCAACATGTTCCTCTCCACAAATCTCATCCCTCACAAACTTGATTTTTCAAGCTTTCTAACAAATCCCTTACCTTTTGATGCATTTTTCTCATTTTCATTTTTGAGAAGTTGTTCTTGTTAATTTTTTTCACAAGATTGGTTGATGGTCCTAGATCAGACACCCAAGGTACAAAAAATTATGACGTCCTTATCATATGCATATAGTCCTCTTGTAACAAATTTAACTCAAGAGTTTAAACTCACCTATACACTAACAAGTCTCCACCTTGCTACACAATACCTCACCAAATGTTTTCCTAAGTTTGGGCTTTTGGAATTTTCCTAGTTCTCTTCTCTAGAACCGTTTGAGCACTCCTTTCTCTAGGATATTGCAAATATTCTACCCTTCCTCTATTGTCACCTACATAGATAAAACACATCTCTTACCATTCTTCAATCACTTGTACCTTCTTCTGCTACTTCTCCTCCACACTACACGGAGGAATCTTCTGCTCTCTAATACCATTTGATGCAAATGATTTATGGGGGTCTATCATTTCAAGTTTTATTATGGTCCCAATCATAGTACCTGGGGATTATGATTCTGCAAATGTAACTCATCGTCACTTCCACTTCAAACCAAAGAACCCTATTGTCTACATGTAACATTAATTCATCAAACAAAGTCAATAAATCTAAGAATAAATCCATCAATGCGTTAAATCGCCATGCACACACATAGAATCACATAAACTATAAGACAATTTTCATTAATTAAACCCACTAAACTATTACATAACATCTATTGGCACCTTGGTTGGCCTTATCTTCATTTTAATGGTCACCTCCTTTCAATTCTCAAAGGCTACAATTTATAGAGGAAATTACAATATTGTGAATCATTTCGAGATCCATCATCTTCTCCATAAATATCTCAACAAGATCCTCTCTACAAAGCTCATCCATCACAAATATGTTGTTTCAAGGTTTTTAACAAATCCCTTACCTTGTGATGCATTTTTCTCATTTTCGCTTTCCAGAACTCGTTCTTGCTAGTTTTTTTCAGAGGATGGGTCAATGGTTCTGCATCATCTAAGATCTAAATTAGATCTACCACATACTCGTCTTAAGTATTGAGGGGTTTTCGAAGTGAATTATATTAGATATCATTTTTTGGGATTTAACTACATTAATTAAGTCATTCATCTATGACCAATTCCATGAGAGGTAGTCATAACTAACTAATTTTTCATGATTTTGAATAGTCCACTTGACACGCATTACATTGGACGATTCTCAAAGGGTTAAGAAGTAGGATTGAAACTAGTGAAATGAATCACATGGCGTCAAACATTACTTCCAGGGCTTGCACCCAGTACCCATGACTTCCCTGGAGGTCACCCATCCTATATCACCTCTCACTCATGCACACTTAACTATGGATTTTTGCCCACAATAAAGCCCACTTAGCTTTCTACCGCACTTTCAAAAAATTAGCAAGTATTGTGCCACATGAACCATTGAATTAGAGTTCCCTTCACTCTTTTGAATTTAAGTATTGAGGAGTTTTCACAGTGCATTATATTAGATATCATTTTTTTGGATTCAACTACATTGAGTAAGTCATTCATCTATAACCATTTCCATCAGAGGTAATCGTAACTGACTAATTTCTCATGATTTTGAACAGTCCACTTAGCACACATTGCATCCAATGATGCTCAAAGGGGTGAAGAAGTGGGATTGAAATTAGTGAAATGAATCACATGGCATTAATCATCACTTCCAAGGCTTGCACCCGGTAACCAGGACGTCTTGGGAGGTCACCCATCCCAGATTGCCTCTTTTGAGACTCAAAATGGGATTGAGGTCCTGTCTAATTATTTTATCTTTCCTGCCAACCCCAATGGAGGAGAAAAAGGAATTTTTCAATTATATTTGCTCCAATCCTAGGGTAATGAAGGGATAAAGCATGAAGATTTGAACATTAAAGCCTTAAGATACAAAATAAGGGAGCTAAAGTAACAAATAAAAACCCAAAATGGGAATGAGGTCCTATCTAGAGCCTTTACAAAAATATGGAACACTTTCACCTTATTCTAATCAACCTCAACCATATCTAATTCTTTTATCTTTCCCACCAAACCCAACGGAGGAGAAAAAGGGATTTTTCAATTAGATCTGCTCTGATCCTAGGGTAACGGAGGGAGAAAGCATGAATATTTGAACATGTAATCCTTAAGATACAAAGGAAGGGAGCTAAAAAAATAAACAAAAACCCATAAGGTCGCTTGATCAGAGAAACAACTTCACTCATAAATGTAGAAGTACTCAAGTCTACCATTGTGGAAGGAAGTGAAGATGAATACTCCTTAGTAGGCTTCTCTCCATTGTGCCCAACCACTTTCACTTCCAAACTCTGAGCAACAAAACATGTTGCAGAATTAGAGTATCCATGGATTACAACCTGCTCATTTATGAGCAATTTCTATAAAGTTAGTTGAGAACCTTGAAATCCCTTGAATTGTTGAGAAAAAGGAGAATCAATGTGACTTACCTAGAATCTTGAAGCCAATATTGATCCATGTAAGCAGGCCTTAGGATTTGAAACCCTAACACGATGTTTTTGATTGGCCTGAGAACTTAATAATCCAATGTTATTCTTGTTGTTTTCTTCTACTAAGAAATATTTAGTCACAAACCTTATGGGAGCAATACCCTTAATTGTTTAGAAGAAACCCTGATCACAACCACAATGTTTCTAACATTATGCTATTGTATCTTTCTTCTGATTTCATTATGGTAGGAAAGAGATAGATAACCTCTTATTCTTACCATAATTTTGTGAAGTAGTAATGAAAAATCAACTTATAGATTTAAAATAAAGGTTAGAGGTAGGGGGAATATTAGAGAAATTTATTTAATATATATATTCAATATTTTCCACCACCCCACCTTCACCCTCACAATATTAATAAATATGATTTCTCCAATATTTTCACACACCTAACCCTCAACCCCACCCTCACTACTACTTTTTCTCCAATATTTCACCCTCACCCTATATGAGGGCAAGGTGGGGAAAAATATGAGAGAAACCTATACAATATTTCCCACCACATATTGTTTATGTTTTCTCCAATATTTCTCCCCACCTTCACATCAGGGGAAATATTGTTTGTTTTTCTCCAATATCAGGGAGGGAGTTATATTGGAGAAAACATAAAGAATATTCCCCCCATTACTACCCTTAAAATATGTTTCTCCACCTTACACGAGAGGGATCCAATGGTGGAAGGACACCTTGAGGTAGTGGCCAAAGTAACCCTAAGGAATTGGATCTAATGGTTGAAATTCGTGTTGAGGTAGTGTAGATTTTTTTGTAGATTCAAAAGCTTATGCAATGTACTAAAGCAAGAGACGAGAATCTACTTCTACTTTTTATAGTGGAAGCACACAAAGATCAAGAAAAAAAATAATCGATAGTGGAAGAGATTAAAATACACATAACACAATAAATATTCGGGGAAATCCACAACTCAAAATGGCACTATCTGTATTGCATAAATCATAAAATCAAGATGAGATTACATTGCTTATTCTCGCAAGAATAATTCCAGCACTCAGTAAAATCAATCTCCAAGTACCTATTTCCTTTCGCAATTCCTATGGCTGATTAACTCGAAATTCCTAAGCTAATTAAGTTTAATAAACTGAATTAACTATTTACAAGTTTCTATGAGAATAGAATTTGATTTTAATTCACATTTTAATTCAAGGAAAAATTAAACTGGAATTTCTTGTTGCCATTTTCAACACTCCCTCTCAACAAGAAAGGGATTATCAACTACCTCAATCTTGTCTCTATGAAACTCGAATTTACATCTTTATAATTCCTTTGTCAAGATGTTAGCATATTTCTCCTCCTTGGGAATGTAATCTAACAACATGGTTTGCCTCAACACATAATCTCTGAGATGATCATATTGGATAGAAATATTCTTAGACCAATCATGAAAAACTAGATTTTCAGAGAGTTTTATACAACTCTGATTATCATAGTAAATCAATGTAGGATCCATTTATTGAAAAAACAATGTAACTAGGTTCTTTCTCATCCAAATAGCCTCACATGTTACATGACTTGCAGCCATGTACTTTGCCTCTACCAGACTAAGTGCAACTGATCTTTGTTTCCTGATATACCAAGAAACTGTCGCTGACCCAAAACTGAATATCCCTCCTAATGTGCTCTTCCTGTCGGATGGACTCCCTGCTTAATGTAGATTGGTGAAGCCTTCAAGCTTCACTCCCTCTTTCTGTTTGTACCATAACCTAAACTAAGTAATGCCTCTGAG
This sequence comes from Pinus taeda, assembly GCA_000404065.3. NCBI lineage: Eukaryota > Viridiplantae > Streptophyta > Pinopsida > Pinales > Pinaceae > Pinus > Pinus taeda. The sequence continues at coordinate 3,375 of APFE030736029.1, read as the reverse complement.
GTATCTCAACACATTCTTTGTTGCCTTTGAATATAGCTTGGTAGGCCTAACCATCACTTAACTAAGCTGGTTAACTACATAACACATATCTAGTCATGTGTTCACCAAGTACATGAGTGAACCCACAAGCTTCCTGTAAAAATTAGCTGCCACTACTTCACCTGAAGTAGCATCCTCCTTCCTCCAATTATTGGCTAGAGGAGTCTCCATGGGTTTACTACACTCCATGTGGAATCTCTTGAGTATCTTACTGGCATACTTGCCCTAAGATATTTCAACTCCCCATCTCCCTACCATACCTCCATGCCATGAAAGTAATGCATGAGCCTCATGTCCTTCATCTCAAACTCTCTTGCAAGGTACTCCTTACAAGATTTGATGACCTTCTCATCACCTATCAGTATGAGATCATTAACATAAAGTACAATGATCGACAACTTACCTTCCACCATAATGTGGTACAAGTTTGCATCCACTTCACTCTTTGTGAAGCCCAACCCAGTGAAGTAGCTATCTATTTTGGTGTACCAAGAATGGGGTGCTTGCTTCAACCCATATAATGTTCTCTTGAGTTGGCACACATGTGACTCATGATCAAAGGTCTCAAAACCTTGGGGCTTATCTATGTAAACCTCTTCCTCAACCATGTGATTGAGGAAGGAAATATTCACATCCAATTGATGGATCTTCCAACCCATCTGTGCTGATAGTGCCAATATATATTTGATGGATGAGTACCTTGCAACAGGAGCAAAGGTTTCATCATAGTCAAGCCCCTCTCTCTATGAAAAGCCACAGGCCATAAATTTGGCCCTATGCTTCTGCATGCTACCATCTGCAACTTGCTTTACCTTGTAAATCCAATGGGAGCACACTACTAACTTGTCCTCTGGTCTCGGGACCACATCCAAAACACTATTTTGAACTATGGAGTCATACTTCTCCACCATCACATCAACCCAAACCATTTGTTGCACTGCTTCCTGAAAGGAAGATGGCTCTGTCATAACACATGCACCCATAAGTGCCATATATCCAGTGTACCTCTCTGGTGACCTCCTCTGTCTGCACTGAGAAGTGGGTGCTACAACATTGTCTCGTACATCATTCAACAATTTGTCAAAATCTCTAGTGTGCTTTCTTCTCTATCTAGAAGACTTTTCCTGAGTGGATGTATCGGCTCCCGGAACCTTTGCATGTGTGTGCTCCGCATCAATCTGAGGCCCCTCAACCTTAGGAGCTAAATGCTCCTCATACGCATGTATCTCAAGCTTCCTCTTAAGTGAAACTCGCATGGCCTTATCCTTATCGAATCTAATATCCCTATGAACCATTGTCATCTGATTGGTTGGCATGTACACCTGATAGTTGTGAGGTGTATCGGTGTACCCCACAAATATCCCCAACTCTTTTGTTGGGTCAAGCTTCTTTCATACATATTTGGTTACATGGAAATATATTGATGACCCAAAAATCCTGAACTGACCAGCATCTGGCCTCTTATTAGAATAAGCCACCTCTGGTGCCTTCATGTCAAGTATTTGATGTGGGTTACGACTCTAAACATAAAGTTCTGTGTTTCATGCCTCAACCCACAAGTGTAGTGGTAGGCCCTTGTTATCACCCAGGTTGTTCCCTATGACTCCCAAGGGAATACGGCCAGGGTAGCTACTAACCAATCTTTGGATTACAGCTTCTAGCCAAGCTGTAATCAGAGGGGGCTCTCTCTTTATGATTTGTCACTGTTCTAGTGGAGTTTTAGGCTAGTTATGAAGTGAATGTTTGATTGTTTTTTATGTTTGGCTGGGAGGATGATTCTGATATCTTTTAGAGTGTTCTTTGCAGGTGAAACTAATCCATTGGGCAATGGGGTCTATATCAGTTGTTTCCTTGAGGTCCTGACTCGAGTGTAGCTGGAATTATAGGGCCTGTATGTATTTCATAAAACAAACTGTAAATTGTGAAGGTGAGATGAAAATCAACTAGTAAAGAGCATTTAAGAATTCTTCACTGAGCTGGGATGTAGGAAAGAAATCTATTACTTAGGAGCATTACTTTGAATTCCTGAAACAATAGATTACTGTGATGATATAGTGTGAAAGGTAGCATTTAAGAATTACTCTTTCGTTACCATCACTGAAGAAAACATTTGAAATAGTTTAGATTGAGCTCAGGGTGATCAATGATTAAATCCTGAGACTATTCTTCTTCCTTGCTATTTAGATATTTGATATATGGAAAAACATGAATGACATATGAAAGTATAACAAACATATAACAGTGAGTAACAAGAAAACTTATTGAGCCATGGAATACACAGGATTCCTGCAACTTTCAGCCATACACCAGCAAGACATCAAGAGACATAATGCTTTTGGAAATCCCATCATCCTTTGTATTAGTTGTCTGAAGATTTACAATAGAGGAGTAACAAAATATATATCAAGAGATTTCTTACATCCGGAGTCCAACCCCTACTAACAAATGCGAGGGGAAATATATAGAAGTCTATTACAAAATATCTCAGGGATTGAGTCATCTGAGAGGAAAAATATCTTCTTTTACTCGTACAGGGCTTGCAGATGAGAAGTTATTACAATCTTAAATGAGTTATAAAGGCTCTTAACTCCTGTCAGAGCAATTTTGACCTTTGGGGCTCACGGAGTCAGTTGAGCGGCTTTAACATAACTGTTAAATGACGTGTCTGTGCAGCTTTTATTTCCTGTGTCCTCCTGGCCCTGTCACCTATGACTGCTGATGCTGCTGTTGTGGCCGAGTACCTGTGCTGAGTTGGCTCAGCCTCTGTCTTCATACCTGCTGATGTGTCTTTGTCCTACTGTGTATGAGATTCAAACTGTTTGTTGAAGAAAAAATCGCGATTACTGACTTTGGCTCAATAGTAATCTTATCAATTCCTCCCATGTATCTGATGAAGTCAATTGATGTTTCAAAATTGACCCTATGGTCTCATCAGCCTCTGTATACTTATAAAAGTGAGGGGGCTCATCAAATAAATGTGCAATTTCATTTCTAATAAAAAAAAAATTATCTACTCTATCAAAGAGAATTTTCCCTGTTACTGGGCCTGCTTCTGAAGATGTACTAGGTGCCTCTGCAATCTGTGTTGCTGCAAAATTGCTTACTCTCTTGACATATTTCTCATGAGAGATTAATTTTCCTAAAGGATCTAATAGGCTGGGGAGCCCCCTGTCTTGCAAGGCCATAAACCTGTTCTGAAATTTGTTGATATCAGCTTGCATATCCTGGATCCTTCTGTCCAGGGTCTGAATCAGGTTTCTCATTGTCAGGACTCTTTTGATTAAGGAGATAGTCTCAGTCCTGTTTCCAATCCCCATTCTTACCAGCTGGGAACTT
>APFE030736027.1:0-14567 GCA_000404065.3 Pinus taeda | reverse complement strand
TATAAGAGGAGACTTGAGGGTTAGTTGGAGATACAACAAACTGATCAATGAGTTCGATTTTCTAGAGCGGGGTTTTGCTGAGAGAATCGAGCTAGTGATCTATTGCAGCGAGGTTCAATTCTATAGAAGGCCGAGAATACATAGAAGACATGTAGAGATAGTACCAGAGAGACAACGTAGAGCATCGAAAGGCTGATGCAGAGGCAACTAGGATCTATGTAGACGCTGAACAGGCCAACATGGGTGACACAGAGGGTCTAAGAGCTGATGCAGAGAGCCAAAGGGTTGATGAAGAGGCTTCAGTAGTTGTAGAGGCTAGCAGAGCTGATGCATGCCCAAGAGGGAGAGTTCGGTGATTTTTGTCGAGGAAACTGAGTGCTAGTGAGTTGAGAGGTTGTTGGAGTCCCTATGAGAGTGATGGAGAGCAATGGAAGTTATCATAGATGTTGTAGGATCATTCATGAGGTGATTGATCAGCCGGAATATCTGTCTCCAAGGAGACGTACTACTGCCAAGGGAATTATGTGTTAGGTGAGCCATTTCTGGAACCCTAGTTGTATTCATAAATACCCTAATAATAAAACCCTCATATCTGGTACATTGGTTTTCCCGCATTGGGTTTTTCCATGGACAATTGTTCAAAAGTAACAGTGTCCCTTGTGTGTTTGTCTTAGTTATTTCTGTGGTTATATGTATGTGAGTTAAGGCTGCATTTGTGTTTATTTCGGTATTTATATTTATAAATAACTTGTAAGAGAAATTAAACCAGATAATGTAGTAGGGATTTCTATCATGTCAGACTTAGAAATCTCAACAAATATCTCCATATCATATTGGGATTTGGCACATATTTTTGTCTTTTAACAATGTCAATACTCTTGAAGTCCAAAAGGGTCTTAGCCCTTGGGAGATGGCCTATTGGACCTCTATGACCAAGAGTGATCATTGGGGCTACCTTGTTCTTGTCCTTCTTAGCCTTTCTCGCTTACTTTACCTCCTCAAGCTTTTGCCTTCTAAACCGTCTTGGCTTGCCTTCCTTGCACTTGGATTACATGCTCAGCCAACCTATTTGGCCTTCTATTACGTGATCGACATATGCTTGAACTACTTTCTTAGCCAACCTATCCGACCATTGTGTTTGAGTCTATTGTTTTGCTTGATCCTTTGTCACCTCTTCAATTTAATTCGTTGTTCTTCCTTCGACATTAGTGAAGCTACTAGAATTGACATCAATAACAACATGTGTGCAACAATGGTTCATGACTTTCACATCAATGACAAAATGTGTGTAGCAATACTTCGTGACTTTGACATCAATGAAAACACAAATTGTTCAATAGTCTACCTTGTTTTGCTAGTAGTTTGTTGCCAAAATTTAAAGAGTAGTCACTTTGTAATATTTTTAAAGCTATCATAGGCAACACACTATTCATTCACAACTAACTTTGTTATGGGAGATGAAAGCATGCAAGAGTAAATTTTGGATTCTTTAATGTGTACTCTATTAAGTTGTTTGGTGGGAGATGCATATTTGAACTTAATTTTCCATTTCTAAAGACTACCACAATATCATATTGCATTCTCATGTCATTGAAACTTGAAAGATTATTACTACGAGGTCTTTACAAAGGTCACATTGTTGTTTAAGGTTTGTAGTTTTAGGTTTTAACGTGTTCAAATTATGAATCTAAAATATGTGCACGCAAGAAGGAGGCCTACAATCTTGTATGATGTCTCGGAAAACATACTTCTCTTAGGGATATAAACAAAGAATATGTTTTGTTAGGTTTCTGCAAGTGAGGATTTCTCTTAAGTGAGTTGTATTATATAGCGAAAGACATACAACTCGAATAAACATTTAGAAGGTCCAGTGACCATGTATGGTAACTTATTTTGGTAAATTTAGTTCTAGCATTGGCCTTCTGAGCAATAGGGTGTTTTTTTTGTTAGTGACTCTAAGTTAAAATTGCTTTATTCTAATTGATTTTTTTCGAAATTTTCCAATAGAGTTTTTGCAACTACAATTTAAGTTTAGTTTTTTAGAATTTCTTATGTTGATTTTTTTTTTCCAAGTTAAGACAATCTATTAATATGCACAAAAAATTATAGAGAGGAAAAAGCCTCAACCAAGTTTACAATAGTGTTTCAGCAAAAATCTGGACTACCCCAACATTGGGGAAACCAGTCCACAGAAAGAAAAAAAGCAAAAATGGTGTTAGTTCTTAAGACCAATTATCTGCCTCGTCCCTCGACATGCTGTCGTGTGGCTCCCCACCATCGCCATGTGGCTCATCCGTCAGATGGGCATTCCCAAGCCTGGGAGATGCCACCTGCGAAGCTAACCCATCATGACTAGTTCCACCTGAGGGGCTCATGGCTGTAGAGCTACCCACTTCACCATGCTGATTGCCACCAAGGTTCTTGCCATGCAGAGTACAAATGCCTTCATTCATCACATTGTTCCCTGTTCTTTGCAATTGTTGTGTCTGGGGGCATCCTCTTGCCGCAATTTGGAATTTTCCACCTCAGAGGCAGTCTGTTCATTGTCTTGAGTGAAGAGGATGGAAATAGTAGCTGTAATAACAAGTCTATTTAGGGTGATACAAAACATGAATTGGGTTGAGTGGGGAGCACGATGAAGGGGCAAAGGAAAATTAGCAGAGTGAAGTACATAAGTCACCATGAATTGCACCTGAAGACCGAGCATGACCCCGCCCACTTCTTGCACTAGGATATTTACCCACCCGATGTCTTTGGGGATGATACAGTTTAGGGGAAGGAGAGGAGAAAATAGGCTCAGGGTGCGGCTCAGTCTAAGGGCGAGAACTACCTCCCCGAGTTCCACATCTTTGGCTTCTCATTCGATGTCTCACCATGCTGGTATCTCTGGCTAAGTACTCAGAGGGAGTAGTAAGAGAAGGAACGATGATAGAGGGAGCTCTAATAGAGAGATTGTGAGCAGGAGCAGGGCCAGTCTTAGCAGAGGTTAGATAGCAGGAACTCTAATGGGAATGGTGAAACCCATGTCCAAAATTAACACAACAAACTAACCATTAGTGACGCCCAGTTACAGTGCGAGAGCTGGGTTCATAGGCTTGAGGCGGGCAGTTGCAATGGAGCAGGGGAGATGGAGAAACAATGAACTGAGGTACCTCCATATCTAGACAGTTAGTGGCTTTTTCCTGCTTCAGACCTCCATTAAATGTTGCCTGTAGCGTGTCAAGAGGGCATCTCAGGGTGGTATGGGGAGGGTCGCCACTAGCCAAGTGGCGTGTCCTCTTACCGCTGGTCTTCAATGTATTCATTAATATCAAAGTGTGTCACCCGCATCCAGGTAATTTATTATGTTGATTTATAAAGCTTATATATCTCTATTATATTTTCATCATAATTGAGAGGGAAAATAAGAACTATTTGAAAATGGAACGACTAAGTATTTTATTGTCTTTCCATAGTCAATGAGTAATAATACCCCAACTACTTTGGTAAAACTCTTATGGATGCAACTTGGTGTCAAAAAGATGGAAATGATTTTTATGTTATCTCCACAGTCTATCAATAACAGGAAATAAAATGACATAGCTATTGTATAAGTTTTCAAAAGAATTAGTCATGCCCACTGCTACCACTCTTATGCATGAAGACTTGTATTATTAATTAATAAATTTTTAAGCATGTTGCTTATGGATAATTCGGTTTGGAAGCCTTGGTTTCAACTTTTGACATATATCTCTTCATTGAGGATCAACTTTCGAGGATTTGCTAAATATTAGAGCCATGGTGACACATGTGGTAGATTTATGCCTTCATATTTGAGCGATGGTAGCACATGTGGCATATTTTTGCCTTTGGGAGCCCTCATTGGCAATGTGATGTTGAGAGGCATTGTCACATCATGAACAAATAACTTGGATATTTTGAGTAACACCTTAGTATTTGATGCCAGCTATTCATGGGGAGATTAATGAGTTCAAAAATGTAGTAAAAGAAAAGAAACATTACATGCTTAATATGTCACTTCATATGAATTTTGTAGAAAATGATGCATTTTCTTTTTCATGGATGCCTTTCTAACATTTAAAATATATCCAATACAAACATCTAAGATATGAAATATAGTTTTGGATGTGGTTGTCTTTCTTGAAACTAAAGTAGCATGTTTGATCTGAAATGACCATATGTTAAACTGAAGTAGAATTGATCAATGCCAAGAGTGACTTGAATGTTAACTTAAAGTGTTTTAACTATGAGAATCAATTAAAAAGGGATGAATTGAAAACATAATTAAAACATATGAAACATGTAAACATAAGTAATAATAAGAAAAGACATAGCAATACCACACAACAAGATTGATTATGGAGTTCGTCCCTAATGGACTACTTCTCAAGGTCCGGTTTCAAGATGGGCATCCGTTTTATTAGGATTGAATCCAAGGAGGTCATTTACACAACAAATTAACCACACTAATTATGCACGTAGGAACTTCTAGTCACTTTCACAAGAAATATCTTTGAATTAGTTTTCCAACACCTATCTTGGTTCCCAATTCCGACTTCGGATGCCCGTGTTACACTGAAAACAAAAATGCCTATAACCTCTAGAATCTACACACTAAGCTCCCAAACTGCTCTAGTGCCCTTCTTCATGACCAAAAGGTGAATTTATAGTTTTTTTTTGGTTCATTCGAGCTCTCCATTGCTAAGTTTAGGCATGAATGAACTCGGTCTAACCACTAGGGACACCTTAGGCCTAGTCACAAGGTGGTGGCATTACTTTAAACCAAACTGAACAATAAAAACCCAAAACAACACTTTGGATAAGCGCAAAATTGTTGGCGGTTTGCTGACTGGGCTGAAAAAGGTGATGGATACCATGTGAACAACCATGGTCTAACTGCATGTTGCCACCTGACGTATGATCACCAATAGTTTTGGCTACCGGCATGGTCTTCCCACAGCATGTGACAACCTTCGCTGATAGTTCCACTCCCCACGTTGTTAGTGGCTACAGTTAGACTCACTTTGCGGCTAAATTTTGCTCACATGTTACAGTTAACACTGATCCACTGTGGTCTGAACTTCCTCAACTACAACCGTTGACTGCACATTGCTCACATGGTAACAGTTAGTTATAAATCCCCACGTGGTTAGGATATGATACGGTTAACACCGAAGATTAATACTTGTCTACTCACATGGCCCAATCTCACTGTCGGCTCCCCGCGAGGTTAGGCCAGCATTTAGGGGCATTTGTAATGCATTGTAATTCTTTATGTGGTTTTGCAATGGTTTATGTGTTGTAATGTTTATTACATGACTCGAATGGGTTTCTAAACTTAGGGTTAACTCATTTTACTGCATGGATTAGGAATAGGTTAGGGTTTAGGTGTATTAGGATTTAGGATTTAGGCATGAATGAAATCGGTCTAACCACTAGGGAGACCTCAGGAATAGTCACAAGGTGGTGGCATTACTTTAAACCAATATTAACAATAAAAACCCAAAACAACACTTTGGATAAGCGCAAAACTCGTGGTGGTTTGCTAACGAGGTGGAAAAAGGTGATGGACACCATGTGAACAGTCACGTTCTAACTGCAAGTTTCCACCTAGCGGATGATCTCCGACGGTTCCTGCTACTCGCACAATCTTTCTGCAGCATGTGACAACCTTCGCCGACAATTCCTCTTCTCGCGCTCTTAGGAGCTACAGTTAGTTTGATTATGCAAATAAAGTTTGTTCACATGCTATGGTTACCATTGATCCATTGTGGTGTGAACTTCCGCAACTACAACCATTAATTGTGCACTGCTCACATGACAACGATTAGTTATAAAACCCCGTGGGGTGAGGCTCTGAAACGGTTAACCCCGACGGTTAATCCGAGTCCACTCAAATGGCTCGCTGTCATGGCTAGCTCGTCGCGTGGTTAGGCGAGGAGTTAGAGCCATTTTTAATGCATTGTAATGCTTTATGTGGTTTTGCAATGGTTTATGTGTTGTAATGCTTATTACATGACCCGAATGGGTTTTTAAACTTAGGGCTAATGCATTTTATTGCATGGATTAGGTATAGGTTAGGGTTTAGGTGTATTAGGATTTAGGACTTAGGTTTATGTATTACATCACTTTGATTTTCATAATAAAACCCATGCACACCTCTTTGTCACAAAGCAAAATTTGTCAACATAACATGATGACAAAGACATGTCGACAACCAAACCCTAGTGGAATTGATGACAAAAACATGTCCACAATGAAGTAAAAAACCATATCCTTCGAACAGTGTGAAAACCATACCAACCATTGACATCACTGGAATATACTAGACATTGAATGTTGACGAGGATCACTCGCAAAGTTGATAAAGCTAAAGACCTCATTGATCATGATCATTTGAAGACCACTTCAACTTTGAACCACTCAAGACTCCGCTCATGCTCCACTAACAAGATCATGGTGGATCAATGGTAGTCGACACAATTTTCTTCATGAGATTTTTATAACTATTGTATTTTAATTTACAATGTGTTCAATGTTTGTAAAAGGGACATACACCTAAAAATCTACATACATTATTCGATACTATAAGAAATTATTACTCATTACTTGTGAGTTAATTGGGAGATCAACCTCCTCATGGCTCAAACTTACCTTGAAGGCTTCTTAGTTGTCTAAGGTTTGTCATATAGTTAGCCCTTAAACTCTGTTTTTTTTCTTAATGTAATTTTTTTATCATAATTTGCTTATCCATATTTCTAGATAATTCTAAACAAAATTCAAGTTAAGGCTTGAAAGGGTACCACCAAATATTGGGGCCAAGATCCTAGACTCTAATTGGACATCTATCCTTTCAATGTTATTATGAATGGTCATGTCACTAGAACCTTAAACCACAGTGGACAACATGACAAACCACCATCTCAATCACTCTAACTAAAAATTATTGACAATTTAAAGTCTTATTTTAACACCAAAAAATATTTGTAAGAAAGTACATATTTATTCCCAAACCAATTCATCATAAATAACAATAATAATTTAATTTTAAAATCACATCCCAAATAATAATAATAAATTAATTCTAAATTTAGTACCAAGCCAATTTGAAACCCAATAACATCAAAACAAATCACTGCACTAAACCAACTTGAAACCCAATAAGATCAACCCAGCAAAACACCCCCATAACATAGAACCAGGTCAAATACCAGATTGAAACCGCACGACTGGTGGTGCCCCTCAGCGCACAATACCACACATGGTATATGGTGGCGTCCGCTTACAAAAATATATCCTTCCAACCGACGAGGTGGAAGCAACATATATTATTTTCATGCAGCTTTTACTTGGCCATTACTCAATCTTAGGATTCTCTCACTCACTTTGCAGAAGAGATTTATACTGTTGTCGTTCTTGATTGGACTGTGGTTGAGTCATTGTGGTGATCTGGATTAACTACGATTCTGGGGTTTCGTTGTACTACATTAGTGTAATTGTCGTGATCTTGATTGACTGCGATTCTGGGGTTTCGTTGTACTACAGTAGCGATCGCTGGAATGGACCAAAAGACGAGGGTGGAGGTGCAGATAGATGGTGCCTGGACGGAGGCAGTGATTGTCGATGCATATGGTCGTGGGCGAGGGCGTCATTACAAGGTACGCTACGACCGCCACCCTGACAGCGACGCACAGCGATTGACACAAGAAGAAGATGTTCGCTATACCCGAGTCAGACCCATTCCCCCTGAGGCACCCCACAATTACAACTACTCCATCCGAGACGCAGTTAAAGCTTCTGACAAAGGGTGCTGGTGGCCGGGCATCATCACGCAAGCTATGAGCACCAATTCTGAGCTTTTCCTTGTATATTTTCCCCACAATCATATACAGAAAATGTACCATTACTCCAAATTACAGAAAATGTACCATTACTCCAAATTAAGACCTGCTCAAGAATGGCTGAAAGGAAAATGGTACCCGCTACCCTCACAGGTAACATATTTACTGTATTTTTATTATTTTTAGGGCTTTATGTACATTTTTTGTTATTTGGTTATTGCTATAATGGAGAGTGAGTCTATTGTTTATGAGCATTACCAATATAGTTAAGGCATTCCATAAGCTTATGTAGTATGTAGACGTGAATTAAGGGCTTTTTTGAAAAGAATTTTTCTGTCCATAGTAATTAGTATGTATTTTATTATGCATTGAGTACATGTAGTTGCATTTAATTAAGTTTTCAGATAATTTTGAAATCTTTAATGTAAAGGTACCTTTTTTTTCTAGTTGATACAAGCCATGGCATTAATAGATAAGATATGCCATTGACCATTCTTCTTGTAAAGTAAGTCTTATTATTATCCATCTACATAAATACATAGGTAGACATCTAACACAGAGTTAGATGTACTTGCTATATTGCCAATCATTATATATTTAACATATGCATTGTTTCCAACATTGCCAATTAAGGTTGGTTGTGCTGCCCTAAATTATCACTGTTTTCTATTTCCAGTTGAGATGGGACTCTAGAAGATGACAAATATGAGTTGTCCATTATGCTCTATTTTAATCCATCTACACAGATGGGTAGCTAACTAATAAATAGGATTGTTTTTACTTACAACATTGTAGATTGTTGTATGCTTGACGTAGGCATTGATCCCAACATGTCCAAGTAGGATTGACTGTAGTTTCTTAAATTATAATTTCTTTGCATAGATCTACTTGTACATTGTCCCTAGATTAGGTTTTTCTTCCAAATCCTCTATACTGATGAACTAGGAACATTTTAGGATGAACTAGGAACATTTTAAACAGGTAGGATTGCTTATACCTATTATATTGCAAATTTTTGTAGAAGCATTTCTCATTGCATTCCCAGGGAAGTATTACAAAATTCTGTGGAAAATTTCATTGATAATTTATCTTCGTGAGTTATTTAAATCGTTTATTGAAGTTAGAGATTCTGTGAGTCATTGATTAATGAAATGGCTGATCTATTCTTTTCCTTTTTTTAGCAAACAAACAATATCATATATGAAGGAAAATATCCCATGCCTGCAAATAGTGAGACAACTTCGAAGGCATCATCTCCCTGGGATATGCAAGCTAATGAACAATCTCAAAAGAAGTTTGAAGGAAGGCCCAATAAGAGAAATGACGTGGAACAAAATCAGAAAGGAAATTCACTTTCTCCTCACTCGATAGGTGTTAAACGACTGTATGTTTATGATGATAGAAAGGATGGAAATGATAGAGGCATTAAAGCTACACCAGGTAATGATGTCAAAAGATTTAAAGTTACAGAGTCAACAGAATCTATGGATCAGATCTTAAAATACACCGAGACTCCTGTGGAAAGATGTACAGGGAGTGCAATACTTGGTTCTCCTAGAATTGAGCTTGACAACAAGGCTCAGAGGAATAATCCGTTGAACATGGTGGCAGAGGAAAGACTAGAAACACATGATGAAGAGTTACTGGCATATCATTCTGTGTTAGAGGCCTTTTATGCTCAGTGTCAGTCTCACTTATCCTGGGAACGTCATGATTTCTTGACCAGACTCCGTATTGCATTGCATATTACTACCGATGAGCACGCTGACAAGTTGAAAAGGCTGATTTCTCAGTCCTAATTTCTTATGTTTTTTGCAACTTGTAAAAATGTATTTTATGCAAACCAAAATATTATTAGGGATTTCATCAAAATGTTCACCCTATTGGACAATAAAACTCGATAAAATGATATTGATTTGATCTCCAATGCTCATGCAGGGCACTGCTGTATAGGAATTTATTTCTGGTGCATAATCTCACACATAGTAATTCAAATTTGGCTTTGATCTTATTTGACAAACTGATGCTTACGTAATGTAGCCTCAGCGATGTAACTATGGAAAGATTATCAGGAATTTGGTGAAAATACTTTCGCTATTGAATCATATTTCAATACCAAAATTGAGGTCAGTTCTATCGAAATGGTCTTCAAAGCTCATGGAGGGCACAAAAATACGGAGATTCAGATGAATGTTAGTTCTTATATAGTATTTTTAAATTTGTGTTTCTCTGTTGTTTTCATGGAAAAGAAAATAAATGAGTGATAAAACATTTCATTTCTTCTAATTTATAGTGAAACTGGATGATTTTGTTACCTTTGTGATATTAAAAAGGTTGAAGACGAAAAACACTTTCTCTTTAATTGTCTAACTTATACTGGGATTAGATCTAATTTTCAATATATTTGTCACACTACTAACCCTCTTGACTAAACTATGTTGATCTTGGAATGTTTCTCTAAATGCTTTTCAAACATGGAAATAAAATCCTAAAGAATTATGATTAATTTCTAACCTTCTTAAGATTGAATAGAACATTTGGGTTTAGTTGATATTAATCATTGTTATCATTCTTTATTAGGTTATAATATTTTGATAATGCATTTGCATGGCAATAATCCCAATGTTAAAAAAATTGGAGCATTCACCAAATCAATTAACCCAAAACTGGTGGAACTAGAAAAATATGGGACCAAAAAACTAGTTGACCAAAAAGTACATAAATATTCATATGCATCCATAAGAATCCAAACCATTATACACAAATATGCAAAGTTTCTCATATATATAGCAAGGGTGCATGTAACCAAAATAGCATTGAGTGCAATATATCTTTGAACCAAAATTACATCAACAAACAGGCTCTATATAATGTCCCTTCTTAATAAATTTCTTTTAGAAGAGATCAACCATTTTTTCCATTTTGGAGCTAACATATTTTTGGGGTATAAACTTAGGGAAAGTGGTTCAAATATTAAAGTTAGTGTAATGTGGGTCCACCTCTCAAGGAACACACACTTATTGGGAGAAAATTCAATTTTCTAAAGGGTGGTCAAAATATTTGTCGCTACCCACAAGGAAAAGTAAGGCATCAATTATAAATAGAAGGCTCCCGACAGAGATTGCCACCTTTTGATAATTTGACATTTAGACATTGTTTCTCAAGTTGTTCATCTCACAAGTGTTGTTTAGCATAGAGTTCTCCAAGGGGAGAACTCGCCCTTCTTTAGGTGGACTTCAAGTGTCACCCTAGGGAGGTAAATTTGTTGCTACATTTGAAGGGAGGCTTGTGGAATTTTGGGAGGACCTCTGAGACATTACCCTTAGCTAATTAGTGCTCCAAGGAGGATGTATTACAACCTTGTTATGCTTAGAAGAACCTCTCACTCCAAACTTATAAATATATGATCTAGCTTATGTTGACAATTGAGGAATTAACTACTTGAAACAGGTGTATGTCTTTGTTTGTTTTTAACTATTTAAGTGTTTTAAATTGATTTGTTTAGGCTGATATTAGACACACATAACATCCATATAATTCAACAAATAAGCATCAACACATAACAACAAATTTAATGTAGGAGTTCACTCGAATATAGTGGGCTACCTCTGGTTGAGCTTTTGTCAATTTGACTTGGCTCTTTGGGATTATGGCTTCAATTCTTTTACAAGTTCAACATTGGTTATTGACTCAACCAATGGGCTTAGAAAACCATCTATACCCCTGCCATGGCTATCATCATTCTGCAAACAGATCTAAGATCCCTTAGACATGATTCCTTCAATGGGTGCACTAAGTTTCCCTGAGCTCCTTGACGACATAAACTCCTTCAGAATTCTTCAACTATCTCTCAAACATATTCTACTATCTTGAACACATATCAAGCATCAACAATAGACTGTTCATCTGTTCAAAATAAACACTGCATCCCTGATCTAAGCCTTCCTCCACGGATGGCACTCGGTTACCTCAAACATCCCTATAGAATATCAACGTTTAGAAGTCTTCAGATGCTTATGTAAAACCTTGCAATGGATTTAGAAGGCTCATTATAGTTAGGAATGACTCTTTGTTCGGTGAGAATGGATACTGGTAGCTCCCGCAACTCCCTCCAACCCCTCGTGGTCGTGAGCTCCAAAATATCCCTCGATGAAAATCTCCTTGAAGATGGATTCTTCAACTTCTTTGGACTATTCCATTGGCTTCATAAGGCCTCAATAGCCTAGCTATCCTCTTGGTTCACTCTCTTAGGTCAAAAATCACTTCTCGAGTGCATTTAATGAGTAACTCTTAGTGATCCTCCACTAAATCTGGCTAACTGCGGTTAATTGTAACTAATTTGGCATAACTGCACTTTTCTAGCACTGCGCCATGCTTAAACATCGGGGTTGACCTTAACTATTGGCATTTGGCACACATGTGATCAGTACTACACCTCGTAGTTAGGGATAATGTTCGGTTGGCGATTTGTTGGTAGTCAACACGCAAACTGTGTGTGGTTAATTTCAATCGGTGGACATGTGACTGCTTTTGGCGACTGCTGGTGGTCGTCACCCCCAAACTACAATCCATTAAACCTTAAATAGAACATTTGGCTGTATTTTGTTAAGAACCATTGTAGCGGAGTTGGTAGCGCGTGTTGAGGTCTTTTCAGTGGTCACGGATTCGACCCCCCCCCGGGACCCCAAACATAATTTTACATGACCATTCTAGGGCCATGTGGCAGCCTCTGGGCTCGCCATGTGTTAGCTCCTCATTGGTAACCCAAAATGAATTTTTTGGGGAATATCCAAGGAGTATTCCTTGGAATATTCTTTTTTTTTATTACTTCCCAAAAATCAATTATTCTTGGAAATTGTAGTTTATTGAACTTTTCAAATGGAAATAACTTCTTGAGACGATGTCAATTTTTCGAACTATTCATGGCGTCGGAATGAGGAATATGAGATCTATCCGGTCATTGAGGTTCGACACTCTTTCGAACACTTTGAATTTTGAGCTACCATTAAAGTGATGGATCAATATGTGATCACTCCTCCCCATTGGGAATCTTTTGGACCTCGAAACACTGATACATTGTTCTGAACAGTAGATGAGAGCACAATACCCTCTTCTTTGAGCCTTCATACACTTTCCTACATGGCCGGTGCCTTTGAATCAAATCTCGAAGGTAGTTGACTCTTCCCTTCATGGACACGCTTGTCCTCGTGTTAAGAATTGTCTTCCTTGAACTCATTCAAAATTTACATAAGGTAGTTGAACATCGCTTCCAAACCACTTCCATGGTGACCTTTGCTGCTGCAAATATTCTTCATGAGACGATGTCAAAATACAAGAAAAAAACTTGATGACATAAATTCTTGCTCCATCAAAAGAAACAAATTTCACATCATGTGAATCATCATCATGTCTTTACATCTTGTATACAAATTATCAACTAAATCCAAAGCTCACAAAAGCAATGCATTTTCAAACATTTGACCCTTCAAGTCAAGCATGTACAAAAACAATTATAATGATTCTTTTACAAAGATAAAACACTTCATCATTATCTCCCTTTTACAATCTTGGAGACCAAATCAACTCTTCCAGGTTGACTTGACATTACATGCATGTTAAAACAAAACAATATGATGGTCGATAGCTTTCCATCAAGTCAATTAGATACATATTCAAATACAAGGAAATCATTAACATCCATGTGTTCATACATTTTGTACTTATGCATGTATTTGATTATTCAACTTTCTCTTAAGCACAATCATAAGTACAAGATAATCGATCACATGTATATGTACTTTCAAAGCTGAAATGAATATAATTTTCTGCAATAAAGTAAGTCTACATACTCAACTTTTCCATCCTGCAACTTGCATTCCATTATCAAAGAAATGCAAATAGATGTGACACATTTCTTTTCACATCAAAACAAAACATGTAACTTTAATTGGATAAGAACTCTAACCATTTCTTGCCAATCCACACCAAAGGTGCTTCCTTTAAGTGCACATCGACATCAACACGTGGATCATCCTTAATCACATCGATTATGGAAACTTCCTTTCCATTCTTACCATACTCTTTCTCCACTTTCTTCAAATTTCATGGAAGCATTGTTGGATTCAGAGTCCAACACCTTTCAGCAATATGTCCTTGCTTATGGCAATAAGTACAACACATGTTCATCTTCTTGACATCATAATTTTCATTCTCCAATAGACCTTTATCTTCTTGCCTTCTTTCCTTCTAAAGGTTTCCTCTATGTGGCCATTTTCCTCCAACATCTAGAAACACTATGGTTAACCAAACCACAAAAGTAACATGCAATTCTTTTCCAATGTTTATGTGGAAATTTATCATGCTTAACATAATCAAAAGAAGTGTGATTGAAATCAGATTTATACCTTTCTCTCTCACCTTCATTACCTTCATGAGGAGGTGAATCAAATGAAGAAGTAGCTCCCTTTGGAAACCCATCAATCCCTTCAATGCTTTTAGAGATTTCAAATTTTTTTTGTTCAAGTGTATGTTTATGTACATCTTCTTCCTGCAAATGATGTTTCAAACAATTGCATTACCCAAGAATACAATCTTTACAAACTTGAGGTAGAGAACCTGAAATGAAACTCCTTCTAGGAACTGTTTCAATTGCCTTCATGACTGCTTTGAAACTTTTTCCATAAGATTTTCCGTAGCCAAGACCCAAATACTTAGGTCTTTCCTCAA
>APFE030736023.1:89344-101064 GCA_000404065.3 Pinus taeda | reverse complement strand
ATAATACTAGTGATTACCCCATTACTATTGTAGTTGTACCCCTTATTAATATTGTTGTGCCCCTATTGCCCCCATATTGTTATTACTGTGCCCCATAGAATCCCTCCATTGTTATATTTGTGGCTTTATATTATTATTGTTAGGTCGACTGGGTTATATTGTGACTCCTTATACTCCTATATATAAAAAGGAGCTTTTTTCATTTGTATCATCCAAGAACTGTTCATTTATGTAATGTAAAGGAGGTTGCCCCCTCAAAGAGGCTGAATTCTAAGGCGTTGATCTATCTTTTCTATCTTTTCTTCAGCTAGTTCATAACACTATGACCATCCTTCAATGAATTAAGCCTCTCTTTTTGCATTATATAATGTATTTTTAACTTTAATCTATTCGTTAGGAAGGCTTATGAATAATTACATATTTGTGCCTAATATTATTTATTTCTATGGAATATTATGAGAATATTAGGCAGATTATGAAGATTTGGAGGAGGAGATAATTTAGGGACTTTCTCCCTACTACAAGAGGATCACTATTAACTAATAAATCAACAAGATATTATGGAATTATGGCACATATTATGGAACTCAAATGATTGATAAAATCGAGGAATGTGTTCCCTACCATTTAATGCAGATTCCTAGTATTGGGAACGAGATCCACTAATCAAGGGATTTTGGTGGGGAAAGTTTCCTCCATTCATGGGGAATGATTCCTATTCATTTTGTATAAGTACCAAGTAAAATTTTCCTCTAGGCATATATTTTTATTAGTTTTCTTGTCGAGAGAACTCGTATTTCTGCAGCTCCATTGTATTTTCTTGCAGGGATGTAATTGTATTGATGAAAATAATGAAGATTGGTGTCATGTTTAGCTTCTAAATCTTGTTCTCCTCCATAGGTCTTTGAGTTTCCTTGGGCTTGGCCATCCTATGAGCCTCAAAGCCCTTTTGTATCATTTTCTTTCCTTCTTTCACTTGATATTCACATGCATCTCTTGCTTTTATTTCTTTCTATTACTGCATTTAGTATTAATGATTTATTGTTGTAGGATTGAGTTAAATGGTTGATGTAAGTTTTTTTTTAGGATCACAAGTATCGTTTTATCCTTGGAAAATATTTTGAAGGTCATAGTAATCATTGAGCTACTTGGATTAGTCCTCTTATTCCCAAATCTAGATTTCTAGAACTCCTTTGTGGCAACTAGCAGTAAATTTCTGCTATTTTGTAGAGAATCCTAACGAGATTCAATCAAGTTTATTCCACTTGCATTAGATAAAAATAACATTCTATTTAATAAAAAAACTTACGCCATCAAATTTTCACTTTATTAAGTTAGGCATTTGATGCATTTACTAGCTCACTAGTTCTCGAATTTCTAGATTTTAGACTAGTAATTTGCTTCTATTTTTTGAGTGATTCCACCTGGAATGGAGACCTAATACATCTTGGTCAATAAAAAAATTTGTCCCATCCAATTTGGATATGATTTTCTTGGTCATTCAATGAATTATAATTTTGCATGGTAATTTGTAACATCCTATAGTAAAACAAGGGATCTTGTAGGAGAACTAGAGGATCTTGTAGGAGAACTAGTACATCATGTAGGAAATCCTTTACCAGCCTGTTTTGAGCCTGAATTGAGAAAAATCATCACTGAAGCTAGGATTAGGCCTCTGCATTACCTCTTGTTAGTGCCTAGATCTACCTCAAGCTGAAGGAAGACAGGTCTAGGGTAACATCAAACCATGCTTAACCTAGTAGCTAGCCCTACCAGGTCGGGAGAGGCCTCTCTCCTTGTCAATCTCAATTAGGATATTGGAAATTAGGGCTTGAGATGATTGAATTTAGTGTATATTTTAGTCTAGTTATAGTAGCTTAGGGTTTATGGCTTTATTTTTAGGTTTTGGTTGCTGGATCAATTGGAGAAGGCAGATTGGGTCTAGGAAATCAACTCAGGGATACAGTCATGTTCTGTGGGGTGAGGTAGACAACGGTTTATGTACTAGAAATGCATTGAGATGGTAGATTAAGACAGCTGAAGAGTTGAGGAGGCCATAAAGAAACTATGAATCCTCTTCAAACAGTTGAAAACATTTAAAACCAAATGCATTCCCAAGACAAAGCACAACAGTGTATTTTGTCCATTCACCTTGATTCATTTAGTTTTAGAAGAGAAAGATGAATTTGGATACACATAAAAGATAAGAAAAACTCATTACAAAGAAGAAAAAATACATAAACTCACTGTCACAAGAATCCCACAAAAATAGCTATGAAACCTGGTTTTATTCCTTGCCAAACTACTAATACAAATGTTAAATGAGTGCCACCACTTCTACCAAAGTCCAACCTTTACAAATGACTAGGAAATTACATAATATAGGAAAGGAAACCATTCATGCTAGCTATTAGGGTTGAATCCATGAGAAAATGGGTGGTTTCAACCACATCTAAACTAGGAACACAAAAGTAGGCAGTGGAACAGCTTGCCTCTAAAACTTAGGAAACCAATTCATTACAGCTCAAAACCACTTGGAACTATGTATCTACCTTATGAGGTGATTTTCATCTAAACTTACATCAAATACATAATTTACCATGAAAAATTTACCAAGATAAGAAGAAAATTCAACCACTGAAGAAACTAGGCGAAATTTAGAGTTTTAGGCAAAATTGACAAAAATTTGCCTGATGTGTAATGCCCTGAGCCTCATGCATAGTGCTGCTTCAAGGCTGCTTTTGGAGGCCTTCTGCTCACCCAAATACAGCCCAAGATATCTTGTTGGAAAGCTCTACCTATCTATTTTCTGTAACACTGAATTTTTTGATCTGGAGTTGATTTGACCCTCCAAAAGTTGATTCTCCCACAACTGCTTCCTGTGGGTCCAAAAAAGTGGCAGAGAGGGCATTTTTGAGTGCTTTTTTCCCTTTTAGTGACCAAGATCTCCTCCAAAATTGATGAAACTTTATAGGTTGGCTTATTTTTAGATGCTAAATCCAAATCTATAAGCCATGTGTTAATTAGGTGCACCAATTCAATGCGCAGCGCTGGTGGTGCTGCACATCAGCTGGAATTTCCTGTGTTTCCGTTTTCAAAAATGTAAAATGACAAAAAGTTTCCAAAATTTCCTCAAATTTGGTAAGAGACAACCTCATTAAGTGCTTTACTGAGCTAATTAAGCTTCAGCCAAGATTTTGAGTTTATCATGTTCTTTCTTGGCCCTCAAGGCTCTCCTTAACTTAGCTTTTAGCCTTTTTACCTTTGTTTTGCAAATCTTGTTCCAAGTTAAGTAATGATAGGCGATATGGCGCAACATTTTCTTCTCTTTGTTGTCTTTCTCAAGCAATTTCTCAAGGTGAATGTTCACCCTTTCTGACCATGACTCTTTGTCATTTTCAATTTCTTGCTCAAGGGAGGTCATCTCGATCTTTCTTTTCTTTGCCTTTTGCCTATCTTCCCTAATCATCTATATCTCCATAATAGCTTGCTTATCTGTCAATTGCTTGTTTTCCTACTCAAGAAATTTGATTATCCATTTGGCTGTCTCAAGGTTAAGTGATAAGACTTTTATTTCAGCCTCCTTCTCTTTAACAATCATGTCCTTGAGTCTTGAGCTTTGAGAGCCCAAATCAGTAACATCCTCCTCAATCAAAATAAAATCTATATCTTGCCCTTCAGAAGGGCTCTCCTCATGTATCTACCTTATGAGGTGATTTTCATCTAAAATTACATCAAATACATAATTTACCATGAAAAATTTACCAAGATAAGAAGAAAAGTCAACCACTGAAGAAACTGGGCGAAATTTAGAGTTTTAGGCAAAATTGACAAAAATTTGCCTGATGTGCAGCGCCCTAAGCCTGATGCATAGTGCCGCTTCAAGGCTGCTTTTGGAGGCCTTCCACTCACCCAAATCCAGCCCAAGATAGCTTGTTGGAAAGCTCTACCTATCTAGTTTCTGTAACATTAAAGTTTTTGATTTGGAGTTGATTTGACCCTCCAAAAGTTGATTCTCCCACAACTGCTTCCAGTGGGTCCAAAAAGTGGCAGAGAGGGCATTTTTTGAGTGTTTTTTTCCCTTTTGGATCTCCTCCAAAATTGATGAAACTTTCTGGGCTGGCTTATTTTTTGACGCTAAATCTAAATCTATAAGCCATGTGTTAATTGGGTGCACCAATTCAATGCGCAACGCCAGTGGTGCTGCGCATTAGCTGGAATTTCCCGTGTTTCCATTTTCAAAAATGTAAAATGGCAAAAAGTTTCCAAAATTTCCTCAAATTTGGTAAGAGGCAACCTCATTAAGTGCTTTACTAAGCTAATGAAGCTTCAATCAAGATTTTGATTTTATCATGTTCTTTCTTGGCCCTCAAGGCTCTCCTTAACTTAGCTTTTAGCCTTTTTATCCTTGTTTTGCAAATCTTGTTCCAAGTTAAGTAATGATAGGCCATATGGCGCAACATTTTCTTCTCTTTGTTGGATTTCTCAAGCAACTTGTCAAGGTGAGTTTTCACCCTTTCCAACCATGTCTCTCTGTAATTTTCAATTTCTTGCTCAAGGGAGGTCATCTCAATCTTTCTTTTCTTTGCCTTTTGCCTATCTTCCCTAATCATCTGCATCTCCATAATAGCTTGCTTATATATCAATTGTTTGTTTTCCTGCTCAAGAAAGTTGATGATCCATTTGGACCTCTCAAGGTTAAGTGATAAGGCTTGTATTTTAGCCTCCTTCTCTTTAATAAGCATGTCCTTGACTCTTGAGCTTTGAGAGCCCAAATCAGTAACATCCCCCTTAATCAAAATAAACTCTATATCTTGCCCTTCAAGAGGGCTCTCCTCATGTCTACCTTA
The DNA here is from genome assembly GCA_000404065.3 of Pinus taeda. Taxonomy (NCBI): domain Eukaryota; kingdom Viridiplantae; phylum Streptophyta; class Pinopsida; order Pinales; family Pinaceae; genus Pinus; species Pinus taeda. The sequence goes on along the minus strand of APFE030736023.1, from coordinate 96,214 downwards.
TGAGGTGATTTTCATCTAAACTTACATCAAATACATAATTTACCATGAAAAATTTACCAAGATAAGAAGAAAAGTCAACCACTGAAGAAACGGGGCAAAATTTAGAGTTTTAGGCAAAATTGACAAAACATTGCATGTGCAGCGCCCTGAGCCTGATGCATAGTGCCACTTCAAGGCTACTTTTGGAGGCCTTCCGCTCACCCAAATCTAGCCCAAGATATCTTGTTGGAAAGCTCTGCCTATCTAGTTTCTATAACACTGAATTTTTTGATTTGGAGTTGATTTGACCCTCCAAAAGTTGATTCTCCCACAACTGCTTCCTATGGGTCCAAAAAGTGACAGAGAGGGCATTTTTTGAGTGTTTTTTTCCCTTTTGGTGACCAAGATCTCCTCCAAAATTGATGAAACTTTCTCAGTTGGTTTTTTTTTTGATGCTAAATCTAAATCTATAAGCCATAATTGGGTGCACCAATTCAATGCGCAGCGCCAGTGGTGTTGTGCATCAGCTGGAATTTCTTGTGTTTCCATTTTCAAAAATGTAAAATGGCAAAAAGTTTCCAAAATTTCCTCAAATTTGGTAAGAGGCAACCTCATTAAGTGCTTTACTAAGATAATGAAGCTTCAGCCAAGATTTTGAGTTTATCATGTTCTTTCTTGACCCTCAAGGCTCTCCTTAACTTAGCTTTTAGCCTTTTTACCCTTATTTTGCAAATCTTGTTCCAAGTTAAGTAATGATAGGCCATATGGCGCAACATTTTCTTCTCTTTGTTGGCTTTCTCAAGCAACTTCTCAAGGTGAATTTTCATCCTTTCCAACCATGTCTCTCTGTCATTTTCAATTTATTGCTCAAGGGAGGTCATCTCGATCTTTCTTTTCTTTGTCTTTTGCCTATCTTCCCTAATCATCTGCATCTCCATAATAGATTGCTTATTTGTCAATTGTTTGTTTTCCTGCTCAAGAAAGTTGATGATCCATTTGGCCCTCTCAAGGTTAAGTGATAAGGCTTGTATTTCAACCTCCTTCTCTTTAATAATCATGTCCTTGAGTCTTGAGCTTTGAGAGCCCAAATCAGTAACATCCTCCTCAATCAAAATAAACTCTATATCTTGCCCTTCAGGAGGGCTCTCCTTATGCATCTTTTGCTTCCCTTTGTCTCTGCTCTTTGACTACTGGCCAACCTATATAGCTAGAGAAGAAGGCAAAGCCCCTTCCAGCCCCAGTGGAGATAGCATTTGCTTGTGGTCTGCTGAAGAAAACGAGACCCTTCCACCCCTGGTGGAGATAGTACTCGCTTGGCAGCTGCAAAGAGCATCCTAGTGCTTCTTTCATAGGTGACAACACAGGAACAAGAACCTCCTCTATTTTATTTTCAAGCTCTTTTTGTTGCCCAGAAGGTTCACCTTCCTCTTAGGGATTTGAAAATATTTGAGGCCGCTTGAAGCACTCATGGGCAATGAAAGTTTCCCATGGCATTCCAAACTGAGTAAGCTGATGCAAAACAATAATTTTGATGAAAGAAAAATGATAAATGCTATTGAGTTGCTACGGATATGGTTTTCTCTTTGCAATCATTGTCATCCTCTCTATGTTTTTGCATATGAAATAAGGGATGCTCATCCTTCTGACCCTGGTGAAGTGCATGAGCAATTTGATGTGGTAGGCATAAAGTCTGGAGAACCTACCCTCACATGTAAAGTATTTAATGATAAGGTTCATGAGTGGAACATACTGGTCCTCCAGGAATTTAAAAGGAAACACCCTACTGAGTTTTTCCATGGTACTTGGCCTTGATATAAGGCTCATAATGCTGCTTACTAATATTTTGAATTTTGTTCCACTTTTCCCCTACATCTAGAATTCTTATGGCCTCTGCAATGATAGTTGGTGAAAGAGTGAAGTTTACCCCAACAAGATGTACCCTATTGTTATCCATGTTTATCACAAACTACCTTGCTAACTCATGGTGAAATTTAACCATCTCAACCATTTCACAAAACTCAAAATAGGACTGATATTTGAAACATGTGGTGGCTAGTGGGCAAGCAAGGAGTTCACTCATGCTGATAGGTTCCTCCCTGATTTTCCCACCTTTGTGAGGTTTCCTTTTCTTAAATTTATTTCTCTTGAGCTATCACTAAGTGTGTCCTCTTCAAAATCGGATTCACTGCTTCTTTCCAAGCTTGTCTATGGTGAATAATGGATAATAGGTGGGAACAAAAGATGAGTATGAAGAGAATTTGTAAATGGAACAACAGCAATGAGATCAGGTAGGAGAATGAAGGGAAGGATTTGAGGAGATAGGGTTTTGATTTATGAGGGACTTAGGTTTTGATAAAGGGGATTAGTTTCTTAGGAAAAATGGGGAAAGGTAAAATAGAATCAAGGGGTAGTTTCAGTGCAATGAAGTTGGGAAAAGGGACAAAGGATGTTGGTTATGCAATGATGTGAAATAGAGTATGGATACAAGTTAGGTTTTGACCTTTAGGAAGCAAAAATCATGAACCAAACATGGAAAACCCTATTTAAGCTTAGGATATATGAACACTTACTTGTTAGGAGGTGAATGCAGCATTTGGGAGGATTTGAGATGAATTTGTGTGATTTTGAAGCCTCACTGGCCAATGCACAGCACACTGAGCCCAATGCGCAATGTCTGCCTGATGCGCAGCGCCAGTGTATTTTTACACAGGGAAAAGTTGTCTGATGCGGAGTGCCCCTCTAATGCGCAACGTCAACCCTCGGATGTGCAGCGCCAGGAAAACTTGCTGCAAATTTTGGGTTTTCTTCCTCCTTTGCTCAATCTTCCCTCAAAACGCGATCTTGGCTCTCCACTTGACGTTTTGCACAATGGAATGACTTGCTAGCATGAATTTGCTTTATATATCATGCACTTTAATTTTTCTTCATTGCAAACCCACTTTTCTAAAGTCTTAGTCACTTTTTCAAAAACTCTATTTTCAATTTGAAGTTTGACCCTTTTTCTTGGCAATTGGATGGATGGATGTCTTAATGCTTTTGTTTTTTGTAGTAGAAGGAGTTGGCAAGGTGACCAGGAATAGCTGATGAGTACTTATTACTTATAGAAACAATTAAATTACATGAAATTTTTACAAAAATGAAAAATATTTATTGAGCATATCAGAAGTAAACTTATGACTTTATGAACCTTAATGTGCTTGCTGACCTCTTTATTTGAGCATGATTGACAAACCCTAAGACCTAATGGGACTAAACCCTAGGAATAGTTATTACACATGAAATAAAACAGGATGACTATGAATGATTTTTTTTAAAAAAAAGTGTAAACAGGTCAGCAGGTGAATTTCATGATGGAAAGTAACATGAAACCACTACCATCAGTTGATCCATGGCCTAATGGAATGCAATTTATCGAATGAGACACCTAATATGCATGCAAAAGAGCAATTTCATCACCGATGGAAGTGTGAAGACATTTACACTAACACCTCCATTGCATCAAGACCATTTTAACCCTCTTCACCATACCTCTCTCCCATGCCAAAGAACAAGTGAGGATTATCATTTGCATTTATAAAACAAAAAGATTGAAAAAAGAGTTCTTTTATATTCACACATGCACATAACAGTTAATACTCCCTAGATCAGAATCCATGCTCAGCTAGTTTAAATCATCACATGTGATAAATAGGGTTAAGTTAGGTTTCTTTTACATTTAGTTCATGATCTTTATGAAATTAGAATAGGTTTCTTTCCATGTAATTTATTTCTTGCAATAGGTTAAGGTTTCCATTTTGAGCATTTCATTTTCTGCAATTAGTTTAGGATTTGATTTTAGTACATGTGCTCCATTACATCATGACAGCAAAGGAAGGACACATTGTATGTTGCACATATAGTGTCAATACATCTTAAGTTTGTTCGAACCCCGAGTTGATAATTAAAGTTAGTAGCCTTGGGAGTTGTAGCATTCTTGTTGCAATATTGAGGCTCATCAAACTGCACAAAAAACTTTATTCTTTTCTTGAAAATGGAAAATTAAGAAAACATGAAAAACATGAGGTGTCATGATTGACACAGCAAAATATCTCCAATTTCAATTCCTCTAATTTCCTCTGATGATGTCACGCCTTTTCCATTGTATTGCTCCATGATTACCATCTAGTTAACATGTCACTTTCTCCCTTTAACTGTTTGAATATCACCTTCTTCTTTTTTTGGAGCTAGACGTGATTGATTTTGGTGGTGTTATAGGAATTTTTCAACTTAGTTGTCAACTCATCCATCCTTTATTACCTTTTTTCTACACTATTGGGGCCCAATACATCCCGTAACATTAACATAGTGCAACTTCAGAGCCGCAGCACATCGTCACTTTATTTAAATTGACATTACGAAACCACAAAATTGTGATACCTTTAGCCCCCTTATTCTTAGTGCCTTTTTATTTATCCACCATAGGACCAGTTCATATGACCAACAGTATAACAATTAGGTTTTGCATCATTAGAGCCTTCATCCATCATAACTTTATTTAAAAGAAACATTGTGAAACCACAATTTTTTTATATCTTTAGCTCCTTCTTTCTTGGACACCTTATCGCATTACCGCCATAGAACTGGATGTTGTAACCAACAAATTAGCAATTAGGTGCTAAGGCCTTTAGAACCCCGTTGGGGGCCTATCTCTTAGTGTTATCCGCTCTTGACCTTAGTTCTTTTGAATCCTAACTTTTTCAAAATTATTTTACCACAGATTTTTGATATTTGCATCCCCAATTAGCTCCATAGCACTTGGGTGCTCAGCCATAGTCTACACCCTTGGTTCTTTGGGTCCTCATGACCAAACATGAGTCTTATCAGAGCTCTTCTCATCAGATTGGAACATTCCCATAAAATAATTGTGACAGGAGTTACCAAAACTCCAACCTCTAAAACTCCGGCCACTGAGATGACATCATGTTGGTGTCATCAACTCCACGTGGTGTTTACTTAGTGGTGACATGTGTTACGTAGATTCGCCCCACTAGGCCACCCAAAAATTCTGAAATTGACCGCCACATGTACTTCATACTGCCACATCATGCCGACATCATCTGCCTCGTGAGCTCTTGAGGGCTAGTCACCTGCTGCCATGTGTCCTCCTAGAGGAGAGAGAAAGGGTTTCTAGGTTCTTGGTTTTTCATGCGATTTAATTTGTAATTCTATTCTCGTCACAACTTCAACATTTATAAAGAATTCAATTTATAAAGCGTTATGAGGTTCTGACCTCTGATATTCCAAGGTCCTAAGGTTCATGGCTGCTTTGAGATCCATCCTCCCAAGGTTATGATATAGCTAACCTTCAAAATTTATTCTTTGATATTCCCTACTTCGACATGCCATTTTAGGTCCCATTTAAATAAAATGTTGTGGCCCCTCTTCTCCGACCTCAAATATGCTAATATTCCTTCTACTCCAAGGTTCTGATATTAGGTATCAATATTCGATCTTCCTTTTAACTTTCAAACTTAGGCTCCCCCTTTTGAATTTCAAACTTAGGATCTCCCTTTTAGCTTTCCCTTTGGAAACCATTTGACACAATAAGAAAAAGGTATAATAGGTGACAACATCGGCTCCAATTGGGGAGAATGTATTGCAAGCAATGCATTGAGAACCTATAGATTATTGCCTCTATCTATTGGGCATGGAGTCATTTTATTCAAGTACATAAAAAGAAAAACATAAGCAATAAGAACTTCAAATATTAATGTCATGTAAAATGGCTCACTAGTATATATATTTGGTGAAAACGGACCTCCTTAACGTTAAAAATATAGTTTCAGACATTGTCCATTCATAGGCATTTCAAGCACCTCATTGTCTAAATTTTCCAATAAGAAGGTGTTGTTTCCTTTTGCTTTGGATATATTGCAAGGTCCAAACCACAAGGGATCAAACTTCCCATGGTTTCCCTTGTATTCTCTCCTAACATCCCATATGAGCACCAAATATCCTAGCTGTAAGGATCTATCCCTTTCCTTTTCTTTAGAAAAAGCCCTCATCTTGTCCTAATATTTAATCAAATTATGAGTTGCCTCCCCTCTAGTTTCTTGAAGTTCTACTAGTTGATTTATTCTCCTGGTCATAGAATTTGGCTCCTCCTCTATTGGGTTGTGTTATATTCTTTCCACATAGTTAACAGGGGGTTTGAAGGGCACCCATAACCCCACTTTATGGGGTCCAGGGCAGCGCCCCGAAAATTTTTGGTTTTGGACCCTATGTTAGGTTGGGTAGACCCACCTATGGTTTTGTACATGATTTTCGTACATGTTTTTTGGACGCAATGGTTTTCGGTCCATGGTATTGGATTCTTTGGCATGTATAAATATGTATTGTAACATTGAAAGAAACACAATGAAAAATCAAGCTGGTAGTCCCGGTTTTGGGATCCAATGGGAAAATCTTTGTGTATATATGTTTTATTTGTTATGCTCTCGCATTGTTTATTTTTTTTGTGTTTTAGAATTCGTATGCAAGTAATTTTTGTATGGGGTTAAAACCTACATTTGGTATCGAAGCTATTTTTGGCTTCAAGGGGATGCCTTTGTTGCTGAGGGGTTTCGCTCGGGCCTGTGGTAGACCTTGTTCAGTGGGAGATCTACAAGATCAATTCTGGTGGTGAAAGAAGATGGTGAGTGGTGGAAAGACAGAGATCAAGAAATTTAATGGTCAGAGTTTTGATTTGTGGAAACTCAAGATGGAGGATCTATTGGTGGATAAATATCAATGGATCGTGGTAGATCCAAGTACTAAACCAACGGGAGTGACTGATGAAGAATGGAAGAAGTTGGATCGGAAGGCAAAGAGCACAATACAATTGTGTGTCTCAGATTCAGTATTGTTGAATGT
>APFE030736023.1:72583-84952 GCA_000404065.3 Pinus taeda | reverse complement strand
GGCATGTATAAATATGTATTGTAACATTGAAAGGAAAATAATGAAAAATCAAGCTGGTAGTCCCGGTTTTGGGATCCAGTGGGAAAATCTCTGTGTATATGTGTTTTATGTGTTATGCTCTCACATTGTTTATTTTTTTTTGTGTTTTAGAATCCGTATGCAAGTAATTTATGTACGGGGTTAAAACAAACATCCTCAACACCCTATAGAATTTTAACCACTAGCATGGCTAATTGAGCAAGGAAAATTGTAGCATTTCCATATACCAACTCGAAAGGAGACTTCCCACTTGATCTATTGGTAGTGACTCTGTTGGATCATAGAGAAAACTTTAGTTGTGAGACTCGATTTTTCTGATTTTCGAATATGGTCTTTCTCATAATCCTCAGTAGAGTTTTATTTGAAAATTTAGTCAGTCCATTCCCCTGCTAATAGTAGCTGGTGGAGTTCCCCGTGATGATGTTTTACTTTTTGTAAAAACTAAGAAACTTCAATGACTTAAACACCTCATCATTTTCAGTGATAATTTTCCCTGGACAACCATATCTACAAAGGATATTCTCCTCCATAAGCTTAATGACCACTGCATTAGTTGCATTTCTGGTTGGGATGGGCTCCACCCATTTTGTGAAGTAATCAATGGCTATAAATATCCATTTGTGTTTACCACTAGATGGTGGGTTTATTTATCCAGTGAATTCTAGCACCCATTGTCTAAAGTGCTCCTCCACAAAAACATGGATCAAAAGGAGGGGTGCCAACTTCTGCTTCTCTAGAAAAATATGACATTTCTCACAAGCTCGAACATATATATGCACCTCAACAAATAGTTTGGGGAAATATAAACCAACTTTGAGTATTTTATGGGTTGTGGCTCTCTAGCTATAATTTCCCTCAAAAACACAACTATGGAATTCATCATTCACCTTGTGAATCTCCTCTTCTACTAGGCATACTAGCAAAATACCCATCAGGTCCTTCCAATACAACTGGCCATTTGAGATAACAAACTTCTAATTTTGTACCCTCAAGGCTCTGTATTTAACTTTGTCAAAATTCAATATGAATTTCAAAAAAGTAAATAATGGACGACATACTTGTACCACTGTGAGACAAGGTACTTCATCTGAATTCTGTGTGTTGAGGTCTCAATATTATTTTTTTCCTCTTCTCCTCCATTTTATCCTTCCCTATTTGTCGGAATTTTATGCCCAAGGACTGGAATTTATCCTCGGACAATATTTTAACTAATACCTACCCCTTAATCAACTTAGTGGGTTTCATATCCATGTCATATTCTTGAATCTTGGAAATCCACTTGCCCTTCTTACCTTCACTGTCTCCCTACATGAGGATGTCTTTCACAATGGCTATTCAAACATATGTTATTATATTCAACTGTAGGGTGTCAATTCAGAAAGCCTTCAGATCTTTGACCAAGGCATAGGCTTGTTTCTCTAATATATTGTACTTGAATGCTGCCTCTTGCAACACCTGACTAAAAAATGCAATTGGTTGTTCCTGACCTTCACTATTTTTTTGCAATAATACAAATTCCACCGTATTAGGAGATATAAAAGAGAAAATGAGGAATGGCCTCTAATAATTTGTGCTAGCTATAGTTCACTTTTTTGTGATTTCTCTGACAATTTTAGCATAGTTTGGTATAAACCTTCTTAAAAAATTACTTTTTCCTAATAATACTTGAATTCCTTTTCTGTTCCTTGGTAATGGAATATCATTAATATTATCCACCCTTTTGGGATAAATACTTACTCCTACCATTTCCACAATGTGGCCCAATAACTTCCCTTCACTTAAATCAAACTATGATTTCTTGGGATTTAAGGATAGACCACACCTTCTACATTTTGAAAAAGTGAGCTGCAAGTGCTTGAGGTGCTCTTCATCTGATTCAGAGAAAAAAAATTATGTCATCCAGGTAGATCACTATGAATTTATCCCACACCCAACAAATGTCATATCCATCACTCTCTAGAAAGTAGCTCCAGTATTTATGAGGTCGAAAGGCAGTCTAGCATAGATAAACATTCCCCATGGTGTAGTAAAAGTTGTTTCCTTTTGATCCTCAAGGTGTACAATGACTTAGTTGTATCCATAGAAACCATCCATCATGGACATTCAAGCAAAACCTACCACATTTTGTTCTAAAATCTACATACAACCTTATTTCCCCGTTCTTCTTCCTGACTGGGAATAAATTTGCTACCTAGTATGAGTATTGCAAAGCAATAATTATCTTAGCCTGTAGGAATTTCTTCACCCCATTTTTAGTCGATGGGAGCAACAAAGGATTAATCTGCCAGAGCTTCTGTTTATGTCTTCACTCTGGTTTTAAAGTAATTTTGTGTTGTATGACAGAGGTGTAAAAAGTATTTAAATCCTTATAAGACCAAGAAAAAAAGTCCACGTACTCTTTGAAAACGTCAAGGTATCTTTATTTGCATTCTTTAGGAACTCCTCTAGATAGCTTGATGACTCTAGGGTCTTCTTTTGTGCCAATATTACAATCTTCCACATCTTCATCAAGCTCTTGCTTAGTTGCATTAGTAGCCACATCATTTGATTTGAAAATCCTTTCCAATGGAACCAACCCTCTGGGATGGTATTCCCATTTAGCTGTAAGATCTTGTGACCAGCAATGGATTCCTCCCAACTAGCCTATTGTTCACATGTCATCTCCTCATACTCATGATCAGTCACCAAGTTTAAGAATTCCCCGAAAACCTCCATGAAGTGCTTGATATATTCTTCATCCTCAAACACCTTCTAGTACCTAATATTATCTGGTACTGATGACCTATACCTAACCTCGACTTCATACCTGAGCAAGGGTTTTTGGGGAGGCTTAAAATTGCTAGCATCACTAGCCAAGGAGTTTTCCATCCTATTATGCTCCCTTGGAAGAAACTAAATATTGAATGCTAAGAAAAAGTTTTCAATCATATCCAATACTTCTTTTCTATAGGACTTTAATCTTGGATGCCTGGTTTGACACTGATTTTTTATTTGCTTCATAGCCATCTCTGAATCCTCAAATGCATTCAAGCACGCAATGTTAGGTTTTTAGTAGCTTGCAACCCCAACATCCAAGCTTCATATCCAACAACATTTTTTGTGGCTTCAAACTCTTGCTTGAAAGAGAGAGGGATCAAGTTGCCTTGTGGAGATACCAATAACACACCTGCTCCATTTTGTTCCCTAGAATAAGAACCATCAAAATACAATTTCCATATCTTGTCATGTTCCAATGATTTTTAACTCAGATGAATAGAACATTCCAACTAGGTATCTCCCATGATTTGATCATCCTCTTCTAATAGAACATAAGAAAAATCCTTCTCTTTACCATACATAGGAGAATTATTTAAACAAATTGATTTTGTAACTATCTTCACCAATTTGGATTCCCTGTATAACTGTCACTCCTCTCCACCAAACACAACAATGGTAGCATAGGTTAAATTCAGTTTAATGGACACCCCAATTTTCATTCTCCATGATCTAGACAAAAGCATACTAAATCTTGTAGGGATGTCAACAACTACAATGTCCATCACTACACTCTTTATTGGAATTTGAGCCAAATTGACCACTAGATCCTTGACCATACCCATGCACTTTACTCTTTTGGAATCAAAGGAGTATAGATATTTATATTGTTTTGTTATCTACAGTCCCAATTGTTCCATCACAGATAATGGCATTAAGTTTGAATATGCTCCTGATTCAAGCATACAATTATGTAGTAGCAGGTCATGAATTACCAAGGTAACATAGAATGGTGGAGTGGAAGGGTCTTGCTCCTCCACATGGGGTAAAAACACAAGCATGGGCCTCTCTTCTTGAAGGTTAAGGCTATCTTACAGGGGGGTAGTGGTGTGTGAACTCATAAACTAAGACACTTGAGCTTTATATTGAGGTTCTTTCAATAATTTAATCAAAGGGACAACTATCTTGACTTTCTCTAACTCCTTTGGGAGACTGAAGTCAGAGGGATAGTTATCAATTTTAGCAGACTTGACAAGTGCTTTGTCCACATTGTAGATTGGCTTCATTGGCAAGGGAAATTTCTTTTTTTAGGAGGATCCAAGCTCATTTGGAATGGGATGGGAGGATTCTTTCTTATTTGGTGGGACAGAGTTGATTGGTTTCTTCCCTTTATCTACTCGCTTAGGGGAACTTGGATGAAGAGTGTTCATTCTGATCTTGCCCCCTAGACCTTTTCCTAGATAACGTAAGACAATATTTTCTGTGCAATTGGGTTTGCATGAAGTCAAAAATTTGCTTACAATAATTGTTTGTCTCATCTTCATCCAGTGGGGCCTCTAAATCATCCCCTTCTCCTTTATTGGATTATATTTCATTTTCTCCCTCTAAGAGAGAAGAGAACCGATTTTATTGAGCTTTTACGGTTTCTCCAATATTCTCTTCTAGATCATCTTCTAGGTACATAGGAGGTTGAATATGATCTTTTTGATCTTTTCTCTCCCTTTGCATGATCTACAAAGGTGGCCTCTTGTATTGAGGATTAAAATTTATGTTAGGAGTTGGTTGACTTTGTCGAGGGGGAATTTTATTCTCTAACTCTAGTTTTACAAGTTTGTTATACAATTTCTTTATTAGCCTGTTCATCTCCTCTAACATTTGTTCTTGAGTTTCATTTACATTGAATAAAGAAATGGATTCTTCCTTTTCTCTCCTCCTGTCACTATATTCAACTTTCCCTTTCCATTTTCTAGTAGAGGTGAAATTTGCTTCAACTTCTAAGTCATCTATCAGGATATGGTCCAGATTACGAGACTTCATTTCTCTCAGGGTAAAGCCAAACTATGGTTCAAATTCTCCAGAAAAATCCACTTTGGCAGCATCCTATGGAGGTTTAATATCACCAGGAAGACTATTACATAATTTATTAAACCTCCTTATAAATTCTGAAACATCTTCATTATGCGTTTTCTTCATTGCATTAAATGTTGTAAGAATATAGCCGTAGTCCATTTTCTCCCCCCATTTATGCATGAAAGAGTTCTCCATCCCTTATCAAGTATTAATTGAAATGTTTGGTAGAGTCTTGAAGCATTTCCTGGCCTCTCCATCCATGGTTGAACAAAGAGTCTCAATACTACATCCAAATGTTCTACATTCGGATTCTTGGCAAATCCACAAAAAGTATCAATATGCTTTTGGGTTGCAACATCATCCTCTCTAGTCAATCTTTGTAGGAATTTAAGGTAATATTGTGGCATACCATTTAGAGGTTGTGGAAAGTTGAGTGGAGAGTATCTATTAAGTAGAAAACCAGGGAAAACCATGTTTTGCAATGGAGGTGGTAGAATATTTACCATAGGGCCTGGTTGAGGAGTTGTATGGATTATGGCTATATGTAGATGAAATGGAGTGCTAGCAATGCTCTAAGTGGGACTATTTATGAGATATCTTTGACTTCTTTAGGTTCTTTAGGTTCTTTAGGTTCTGGCAAGTAGGGAATATGAGAGGAGGAACACTAAAAGAAACTTCTTCAGATTTAACTTTAGAGGAAAATGACCCAAACAATTGACAATGTTCTTCTAAATATTCCAAGGGCTTGAAAGAGGACTCAGATTAGTTTATCTAAGATTTTTGAGAGCTATAAGTCGACACTTCAGGAAAAGAGATTACATGAGCTGGAGTAATAAGGGTCCTCTCTTTCCAAACCCTTTATGATATGATTTTTTTAAGATCAAATACAAAGGGAGTTTTCTGCTAAGAATTGTCAGAACGAGTGTGAGGCCTTTTAAACGATTGGGTGACGAAATATAAAATTAAATAGTGGAGTCACCAAAGTGAGAGATATTCAACCCACACCTCCTTTCTCTCACCTAACCAAGGGGTCTAAAGGTGTCGTACCCAGTGAAAATATGTTGATTTGTCCTCGAAAATGGCACCAGAATATTTTGTAGCTCCTAGAGACAACCCCTGGGTTGAGGAGAGGTCAGTTCCTTGGGCATCTTGGTCTCTCTTGAATATATTTAAACACTTATCAAGAGATAAATGTAAGATGAGTAAAATCTGGTTCAATTACCTTTCTTAGAGGCATATTCAAACATACACATAAACAATATAGATCATTCCCAAGAGTAAAAGTTAAGGTATGGTGGCCTACACACAGTAAATGTATCTTAATAGGTGATTGCAGTAAATATGGGAAGGAGAAATATAAGGAAGGAACTCAATACAAAGGGCTAGACAGACCCAGAATCCTAAGTAATAAATCCTAGTAGAGTCATGAAAGAATACGGAAATGAAGTGCATAAATTATGGAGTGCATTTTGAGGCTTTCAACTCAACATCTCACAGGAAATTATGCTATATCATAACACAGGAAAATCTACAGTCTCACTGGTATCTTCTACTACTATATAACATAGATAAATACACAATCTCAAAGGTACCTTTTGCTACAATATAAAATAGATAAATCTGTGACTTAGGAGTGAATCCAGCAGCTACAAATTACATAATTTCAGGAGAAGAAAAACACACATGCAGTGGCATACAAATGAAGAACACATACTACATATTCTAATTCTTGGAATCACTAGAAAACTTCTTCATTAATCTTCAAGAAATAAATATATGTCCCAGGTCCGAACTGGCAAAATTTGGAGAACTATTACAACCTCTAGAAAAGGAAAATCAAATCTAGAACCTCTCTCTGAAAAATAGAATTTGGAACTACTAAACACATAATTTGTAACGCCTCATCATAGAATTGGGAACCTCCATAATGATTTTTTCCTCCCTCTTTATAGGGAGAACCAAAATAAGGAGCACTTACAAAATAAATTCCTATGTTATTGAGTTGCAAAATTGTCTCAATATGTGATTAACCTATATGTCCTAATGATTGCATAACAGACTTGATTCTTTTCTTGAAAATGGAAAATTAGAAAAACATGAAAAATAAGTGTCATGGTTGACATAGAAAAATATCTCCAATGTCAATTCCTCATATTTCCTTTGATTAGGCCACAACTCTACCATTGTATTCCTCCACGATTACCAGCCAATTCATTGGTACTTTCTCCCTTTAACTATTTGAATCTCATCCTTTTTTTCGAGTTGGACGTGATTGAGTGTGGTGGCATTACTGGTGTTATGGAACTTAGTTGTCTACCCATCCATCCTTTATTACCTTTGCATTACACTATTGGGGCCCAATACATCCCATAACATTACCATAGTGCAACTTCGGAGCTGCAACACATCGTAACTTTATTTAAAATAACATTACAAAAACACAAAATTCTAATGGCTTTAGCCCCCCTTATGATTAGCCTCGCTTTTTTTTATCCACCATAGAACTTCTACTTGTGATCACCAATATAACACTTGGGTGCTACAGTATCAGAGCCTCCATCCATCATAACTCTCTTTAAAAGAAACATTACAAAAACATGAAGTTCCAATGTCTTTAACTCCTTTTTTCTTTGCCACCTTATCTAATTTCCACCATAGAATTTGGTTCCTTAACTAGCAGATTAAGTCTTAGGTTCTAAGGCATTTAGAACCCTGTACGGGGCTATCTCATAGAGTTACCCACTCTCGCCCTTGGTTCTCTTGAATCCCTATGACCAAGTGCCTCTCCACGTTGGAGCTCCCTAGGCATCATAACTTTTTCAAAATAATTTTACCACATAGTTCCGATATCTCCATCTCTAATTAGCTCCATATCACTTGGGTGCTCAGCCCTGGTCTGAACCATTACTTCTTTGGGTCCTTATGACCAAACACTAACATTAATAAAGCCCTACTCATCGAATCAGAACATTCCCATAAAAAATTTAGATAGGAGTTATGAAAACTCTAGCCTTTGAGATGATTTCATACTAGTGTCATCAACTCCACATGGTGTTTCTTTAGTGGTGGCATGTGTACGCAGATTTCCCCACTAGGCCACCCAAAAATGCTAAAACTAGCCGCCTTGTGTCCTCCATACTATCGTGTCATGTTGATATCATCTACCTCCTCAACTCTTGAGGGCCAATCACCTGCTGACATGTGTCCTTTAAGAGGAGAGAGAAAGGGTCCCTCAGTTCTTGGTTTTTCATGTGATTTCCTTTGTAATTCTATTATCCCCTCAACTTTGACATTTATAAATAATTCAATTTATAAAGAGTTATGAGGTTCTGATCTCTGATATACCAAGGTCATGAGGTTCATGCCTACTCTGAGCTATGTCCTATCGGGGTTCCCATATAGCTAACCTTCGTACTGTCTACTCTGATATTCCCTGCTCTGACTTGCCATTTCGGGTCCCTTTTAAATAAAATTCCATGACCCCTTTGTTCTGACCTCCAATATCTCGATACATATTCTACTCTGAGGTTTTCATATCAAGTCCTAATGGTTGGTCTTCCTTTTCACTTTCAGAATTAGGATGTCCCTTTTGGATTTAAGACTTAGGCTCCCCCTTTTGGCTTTCTCTTTAGACACCATTTGACATAATTATAAAAAGGTATAATAAGTGACAACATCTCCTTTGGGTTCCACTTGTAGCAAATTCCAATCAATAATGGTGGAATTATCAAGGACTTATTTTTTTAATAAAGACGCATGAAAAACATTGTGTACTAAAATATGGTTGGGTAAATTCTGTTGATATGCTACTAGACAAATTTTGTCCAAGATTTCAAAAGGCCCACAAAATCGTGGTGCTAATTTTTCATATATCTCAGTTATTAAGCTACTTCTCTTGAGTTTTACTCTTGAGTAAACATGGTATCCAATCTTAAGTTCTTTATGAATTCTTTTCTTGTTCGCATAACTCTTATGCCTATCCAATTTCATTTTCATGTTTTGTCCCATATTTTGTACCACCTATTCCATTTATTCCAAGGCATCAGCTCCTAATATCAATATATCCTTTGGATGACTCCAACTAATAGGTGTATGACAGTTCTGCCATACAAAGCTTCAAAAGGACTCATTTTTATTTAAGTTTAATAGTTGTTGTTGTAAGCAAAATGCAGAAAATCCTCCCATTTGGTAGGCATGTCCATGATGTACATTCTCAGCATATCTTCCAAAATATGATTGGTTCTCTCTGCCTATCCATTCATTTGAAGATGATATGTAGTGCTGAAATTTATTTTAGTTCCCATGCCCCCTAACAAAGCTTTTCAAAATTTGGAGGTAAAATTAGCATCCCTGTCTGACAATAACATCTTTGGCAATCCATGTAGTTGGAAATTTTTGACAATTTCTGTTGTTCCATAAGTGAATTGCACCAGTATAAAATGTGTTGTTTTACTCAAGGTGTCCACCACCACCATAATGGAATCATGTTGTCGTTTTGTCTTTGGTAATCCTATAATAAAATCCAATGAAATTACTTCCCATTTCCATTCAAGAATGGGCAGTGAGTTTGACAATTTAGCAGGGTGTTGGTGTTCCACCTTTACTTGTTGACATTCTAGACATTTTGCTAACTATTCTACCACATCATTTTTCATGCCCAGCCAAAACAATTCTTTCCTTAATGTCGTTATCATCTTCTGATATCCGAGATCGCCTTCATATGGTTTCTTGTGATATTCATCTAGTATCATTTGTTTTAAATCACACATTGGGAACATACAATATATTTCTATAACTTATCAATTTTTCAAATTATTCAGCATATCCTAGAAATTTCATTTGCTGCAATTTTTTTTTTCCAGTTTTTTTCTGTTTACAGGTATTTATGATCGTTTTGTATTGAATTTTTAATATGATCTACAAAATATATACTAATACTACTAACATATATTCCTGTTAAAGCATGTGCATGTCTGCATAAGGCATCTTCTATTCTATTTTATTTTCCTTTTATGTGCTTAATATCAAACTTGAACTCACCAAGGAAAGCCATCCACCTTGCATATCTAGCATTTAGATCAAATTTCCTGAAAAAATGTTTCAAACTTATATGATCTATTACCAGAATAAATTTGTTTCCTAAAAGGTAGTGTCTCCATGTATTTAGAGTATGTATTACCGCAGTCAACTCTAAATCATATACAACATAATTCTTTTTGTGTGTTTCCAGTTTCCTAGACTCATAGGCTACTATTGCATTTTCCTACATCAAAACTCCCCTAAGACCTTCTAAACAAGCATCAGTGCAAACAGTGAATTCCTTGTTTAGGTTTGCAATTTTTAGTATAGGAGCTATGTTATGCAACCAACGCATAAAATAGAAGAAAAGATAGATCAAAAACTTCAAAATTAGTCTCTTTGAGGGGAAAACCTCCTTTACATTACACAAATGAACAATTCTTTTATGATACAAATGACAAGACCTCCTTTCTATATATAGGAGTCTAAGGGGTCACATTATAATCAAAGTCGACATAACAATAATAATGTAAGGGCACAATAATAACAATAGTGGGCTTCTATGGGGCACAATAATAACAATATGGGGACAACATGGGCACAATAATAATAATAAGGGGCTACAATAACAATAATAATAAAGGAATACGTTAGTATTATAGGGACCTAACATTACCCTCTCCTTCAGAAAAATGTTGTCCTCAATGCTTAAGTATTTATCGATGATTTTTTATAAAATTCTCATCCTCCATTGTGGAATCTTCAGCGGGTAAGTTCTTCCACTTGATGAGATACTCTGAAATTGATCGATTTTGTACCTATCGAGTTCTTGTTTCAGTGACTTCTTAGGTTCCAATATGATTTTTCCTTCCTCATCAAGTTCTAGAAATATTGTTTGAAATGGGAGCTTGTCACCTATAACCTTTTTTAAGCATGAAACATGGAAAACTGGGCGCACTCGAGAAGATACAGGAAGTTCCAATTTGTATGTCATAATGCCAATATTTTGCAACACCTTGTATAGACCAAAATACTTTGGTGATAAATTACTATCCTTCTTAGCTTGCTTGAGGGACATTTGTTTGTATGGTTGTAGTCGTATAAATACCCAGTCACCTACATCAAAACTTATTTCACTGTGATGTTGATATGCCAATTGTTCCATTCTATTTTGTGCCAAAGTCAGGTTATCCTTTAAGAGCTGGAGAACTTTTTGTTGATGCTCAATGTGATCTTCCACTTTTTGGACCTTAGAATTTTCTCTTAAATATGATGTGATGGACGATGGATGATATCCATAAAGTGCCATAAATGGGGTCATTTTTGTTGCAATATGGAAGGAAGTATTATACCACCATTCAGCCAGAGGAAACCATTTGACCCATTGTGTATGTTTATCAGATGCAAAGAAAAGAAGATATCCTTCCAAACATTTGTTCACTGTCTCAGTTTTCCCATCAGATTGAGGATGATAAGATGAGCTATGAGATAACTAAGTACTGAGACAAGAAAATAATTCTTTTCAAAAAATTCCAGTGAAAATAAGATCCTTGTCGCTTACAATAATCTTTGGGTTTTCATGTAGCCTTTGAATTGTTTCCATAAATTTTGTAGAAACTGTATTGGCTTTAAATGGATGAGATAATGCACAAAAGTGTGTATACTTGGTAAGTCTATCAACTACCACCATGATGACACTCTTTCCATCGGACTTGGGTAAACATGTGATAAAATCCATTGAAACCTCCTCCCAACATTGATTGGAATGGATAAAGGTTGTAATAGACCTGGGGTCTTAATTGTCTCAATTTATTTTGTTGGAAAACCAAACATTCCACCACAAATTTTTGAATATTAGATTTAAAGCCATCCCAAAAAATTTTCTTCTTAACCCTGTGGTATGTTTTTAAAAATCTTGAATGCCCTCGTAAAGGACAGGTATGGTATTCCAAAAGAATCTTTTATTTGAGTTGGGAATTCCTACAGATGTTTAAGCGATCTTTGTACCATAATGAATCAATTTTCTAGCTAAATGTATTAGATGTACTAGGACACTATTGCAGCTTTTGAATTATTTCCCACACTTCTTTGTCATTATTCCATTCATACCTTGCTTCATTTATCCAATCTAGTTGGATAATATAAATGGCACAACACAATGCTTCCACGTCGTCATGCTTTCTTGAGAGTGCATTTGCAACAACATTTTCCTTCCCTTTTTTGTAGATGATTTCAAAGTCATAACCCAACATCTTTGTGACCCATTTTTGCTACTCTTCTGAAGATAATATTTGTTCTAAAAATTATTTAAGACTATCATATCCATTTTTAACTTGAATTGTCTTCCCATTAAGGTAGGTCGTTCATTTCCTAAGTGCTGTCATATTGGCAACATTTACCTTCTCATAAATAGCTTGTTTAAATACTTTCCTTTGATTGCATGACTTTCAAAGAATGGGTCCTTTCTTCTTGCATTAAAACAATACC
>APFE030736023.1:20955-65899 GCA_000404065.3 Pinus taeda | reverse complement strand
CTTCATCTATAGCTATTAGCATGCATAGTACATACAAAATTCAAATAAATGTCAGTGGTACTGGTCACATAAATGATAAATCTATTAAAAATTTAAATCATGATTCATAATTCATAACTGAAAAACAACTTACAACTACAAGATAGTAAGATAAACACACTGACAACTGTAGTTTTCTCATTAAGTCATCAAATCAAAATGTGTTACATAGGTAGTGTTGGTGCAATGCCAATGGCAAATAGAAATAGAAAATATAAAACAACTACAGGTATACAAGCCTCAAGGCATCAATCAGCATCAGAATCAACATCACTGTCCCCATCATCATGGTCCCCACTGCTCTCCTCTGCATCCTCCTCCTCCCCTGTATCCATAGTCGCCTCTACATCTGTTGGTATGGAGGTTGACCCCTCTAAGTCATCAAATCTAACAGGCTCTAGCACTGGATCATTGAGATCCATGTTGGCCAATGCCAACTCAACAGTGGTGTCTAGACCCATATCATTAGGAACAATGTTATTTGGGAGTGGGAGCGAAAGTGGGGAGCGGGAGTGAAAGTGGGGAGAAGGAGCGAAAACAGGAGCGGGAGCGACATATTCAGAAGCTCTTGGTTTGGTGCTCTTGATTAAATACGAGTTCCATACCCTAATACATGACAAAATTCAATGGAAACATTGCAATCCCCCAATCCTAAAATCCTGAAAAACTGATAAGTCTGCTGGATTTGGAATGAAATCTAAAATTCTACTTTCTCCATATGAAATCCAATGAGCCCGGAACCACTCTCAAACATCCTGAGTCATTTCATGGTAATGTTAAAAATTTAAGTAAAAGGATGAAAATGAAGATTAAGGAGAATGTCACTTTTACTTTAAGAATTTAACATTACCATGAATAGCATATCAATACTAGGGCCTAGACTTGATCATGAAGCTGTCAAAATGCTCTACTCTTTGCTGCAACAGCACAAATCACTTGCCAAATGAAAATATTAATGAGAATACACGCCCTTTTCTTTCCCGCACTGAGCTTAGCGAGTCCTAGAAACCGGACACGTGTCCTAAAATCACGACACGCCCCTGAAAATCGTGACACGCCCTCGGACACGACGTGTCCGAAACGGACACGACATGTCTTATGATTTGGACACGAATCCGGACTGAATCGTGTCGGATTCGCCGGATTCGGGATTCGCAGGCGGTTTAGGACGAATCCGGTGACTTATTCTATGACTAGAATTTTCATTCAAATCTCTTATCCTTATTTCCTTCTTCTCACTATTTAAAGCAGGGGTTTGTTGTTGTTTCTGAGGTAAGCCAATTCATGCTACAAATTTTTAATGATATCCATAAACTAGGTTGTTGGTGGGCTACTTTCGTTCCCCAGCTCTATATATGGTCCTCTCCTTCTACTACCCGTGGAGGAAGATTCTCTCTCATTTTATGATGGTTTGCTTCACTTTGATTACATTAAAATCAACACAATGGTTATTAGGACATCAATATTCCATTCAACCTTTTAATTTTACATATCTCCAATTATTACTATGGTGGTTCCTTTCAAGCCCGGTTTTGAAACTTGGCTCTAATACCATCTTGTCACATCCCTCATTTAATTTAATTGCATTTTTTTTTAATACTATGCTTTTTATTACTACAAGTGGCATATTTCCTTCGATAATTATCAATATGTTGATCCTTGATTATTTTTTTCCTTTTGTTATCTGTCACCCTCCTAATCAATTTTTTTTAGACTTGTCTCCATAGTGTTCCACATGCTTTGGTGTTCTATATATATATATATGGGCCCCATGGGGAATGACTATATCAAGTCTTAACCCCCTCTCACACACATTAAATTCCTAGCTACACTGGCTATAACAAATTTTAAAACCACCTTGCACCTTACTTTGGTTGGTAGTGTTTTCATTACCCTTAACGTATTTCTATGTTCGAGTAACCACAGTTGGGAAATTACGGTGATGGGTACTGCACTCCAGGTCTATTGTGTTACTAACAGAGCTTCCCACGACTCCCTCCTTGGCTAATTTTCTACTAACGCTTTCTACAACTCCCTAAGCCATGTGATTTACATGGGATCCGAGTCCTGATTCTACGAACGGTGCAGATGGCTCGAAGGCGATCGGATGATGTGGCTCGCATTACAAAACCCTAATTCACACTTTTTTGTTCCTTCCCTCTCATTTTGCCTGGTGTTCGGCTTGCAACTCGCCTACCGGAGGGAAAATGCCAGGGCTTGAAAAGTGAGCTCTTCTGTCTGATGGCATGGTTATGCCTCCATTTTCTTCTTCTGCTAAAACGATTCACACCGGACAACTAGAAATTTCCATTTTATGGTATGGTATATTTTTTGTTTGTTTGTTTGAGTTTTCCTTTCTGTGACTTACCCCTTTGGAGTCTAATACTAGTCTCGCTCCCGTCAACCTTAGTGACTCACGGTAATCTCATTAATGGGGTGTCAGCGCATATTCTATAGGTGAGTTTTTGTTTTATGTTTTTCTTCACACTTGCTGGTTCGCACTTATTCTTTGAGGTTTGTTATAGGAAATACCTTTTGTCGTGACCAAATTTGGAGGCAAATTTTGTTTTGCTTCCCAGTGATATCAAGCTAGGAGGAAGACCAACCTCTGGGTTTCAGGGAAAGTCCTCTGGCAATCCAACCTTTAGTTGCCAGAGTCTTCCAGTACTCAAGAAATTGTGATTTTATTTCATTAAAAGGTCTTGACTTGCCTTTTGTTTTATGTAGATCCTTTAATATTCAATCTCCATAATTTTGAAATGTCAATGTTATTATAGACTTGACTTGACAATATTGTCGTTGTTTTCCTTGCCTTCCAAGAACGAGAAAACGCAGGGGAATCTACTCTATTATAGGTATTAATATTGATTCCCTCTTTCGTTTCTTTTTAAAAGCCTATGTTTGTACGAAATATCACTTTGTTACTTAGTATTTTCTAACATTTTGTGGTTGGTTTGATTGCAGGTAAGGAACCGATATGATTTCAGGCTTCTCTTTTCCTCCATGTTCCAGAGGAATTTCTTCCCACTAACGACTCCTTACCTTGTCACAGGTCGGTCTCATGTTTTCGCTGCTAAGATGTTCATGCTGAGTGCCTTATGAAGACCTCTCTATTTTTGTAGGATTTTTCTCATAACAGATCCTCCTTCAATATGTCCCTTCCATAAGGGTTGACAACATACATACTCGAGCCTTGGAATGTCTTCTTTCTTTCCTGTTGTATTTTTTATGAACTAGTTTGATTCTACCAGAGCTAGCTATGCCTGGGTAGTTCATACGATTGTGATCTTGAAAAAAAAAAATCTCTTTAATTTCGTTGTGTCTAATTGAATGAAAGACCCTTCCTTCTTATTTTCATTTTCTTGTAATTTGTATACCGAACAAGAATGTCATGATAATATAATTTTAAAGTGATTTATTTTTAAGATTTCCTTTTCCATGATTGTCATTTCCATCCTATGACACGGGCACATTTATCTTTTATCCTTGTCATGATAAGTAGGAGTTTCTTTATCCGGATGAATGAAGAGGGTTACCTCTACCTGTTTAGGTTGTAGATGAATGAATCATGTAAAGAACTATGATATTCTAGAAAATAAAATAATTTCTTATTGATTTTCTTTTTCCTTTCCCAATGTGGTTTTGTGTGGTATATTCTTCTGCAATGGTACGCACTACCCATTCAGCAATTAACTACAATTATAACGCTCAACACTGTTGATGTTTCTAGTTGCGCCTAGAGGCGTCTCTTTCCTAATTAAACTCAAGTGATACATATGATGCCCTTGTTTGTGTTCAAATGTATGGGTGAGTTTGTTGGCGGCTCCATTCGAACTTTCGACCTATGTAATTTCTTTTCTATTAATTCCAATTTTAGAATTTATGAATGTGATATATTTCAAGTAGAAATGAGTACAACACATGCTTCCGTTTGGTTTTACAGACTCGTTTACCTACATCGAAAAATTTAGTTGTGAAATAAAATTATTGTTTTGGTCATATATAAATATCTTAAGGGTTTATGACGTTCGTTTATCTCTTATCCAATTCCTTTTTTGGACCATCATCTCTGACCTCATAGAGGAGGTGTCAAACCAAATGATACTCTGCAACTTGTAATAGTGAGTGTGTTTTCTTAACAACTCGAATATTTATACATTGATGGTTATAATCTCATATGAGCCTCCTACATATACAAATTCCCTTTGATTTCAAATTTCTGCTACGCTTGTGATTCCTATTGCCTACCCCTCACCACATCATCAATTACTCCAATACTCCAATGTGTATTTGAATGACCCCATCATCTACCTCACATAGCTTATTAGAAACTAAAAAAAAAATTGATATGCCTTTAATTATAATTAATTTGTCCATGTCGCACAGAATTTTCCTTTTCAATATTAATTTATGGCAACGCCCCATAATTAAACCATAAACATTTAAACTGTGTAATTTTTATTTCAATGACAGATATGGTTTTATACACATTCCCGCAAGTATTACTTTTCCCTAAGACAAACATCTTTAGATAGCTAATTCGTAAGCAGTTACACATTAAATATTTAATTCGTACCGTAAGTGTTTCTTTGCTTTTTAACATGGATGCTTATAATCCTACGATTTTTTTCCAGAAGAAAAAGCGTCAATAGATTATAATAAGAGAATATAAAAACCAAAGGAGCAGCCATAGACGCTAAAAAAAATCATCCCAAACAGACATAAATATAAAGGTGCTAAGAGAAACACCCAGCACATAAAACATATAGCAGAAAAAAGAGATAAAGACTGAGAGGAACCAGTCACAGATTCAAAGCAATGTACATATGGTAGCAGATGCTGAAACAAACCTGTTGCAGTCTATATATGAGAGGAATAAAGCAAAAGCAACAGATATGCTGAGAACAAAAAAGACACAAAGGCCATAAGATTATCCCAAAACGTATTTGGGCATCTTTCTTGGGAGAGAATCATAGATTGCATAAGTATTATACACGATAGACTTGTATGGGATCTTTGATTCTTTGAAAATCTTGTAATTTCTCCAATTCCACGCACTCCATAACATAATGACTACCAGAATACTCATAGGCTCCTTTTGCCTGCACCACCACTCGAAGGCTGCATGGATAGAAACAAAGGCAATATGAGGAAAACCAAAAGAGGTGGCTAATTCATACCAGATTTGCTGGGATGCCTTGCATTGGAAGAACATATGAAGATTTGTCTCCTAGTCACCTTCACACATCGAGCATCTACTTGGGCCATGCCAGCTCCTCTTCCTCAAGTTATCCCATGTCACGTTCTTATTGTTGTACACCAACCATGAGAAGAGAATCATCTTAAGAGGGCAGCCCAATTTCCAGAAAGCCATCGTGAATTTTGGTCTCGAAGACGAGGCCTTTGCAGATAAAAAACTACTTAAACATCTAGCCAACATCATTAGTGAAACTTACATGTTTAGGTAAATAATATAACATAGAAGCACTCAATAAACAACATACTTAGAATTTTCGCATATAAGCAAAATTCTAATAGTAGTCATACAGTGGAAATGCAATTGGGAAAGACACTTTTCCTTTCAACCTTGACCTGAATCTTCTAATTCCCCCCTTAGTTGACATTGCTTACCAAGGAATCAACAACCTCTTGTGATTCGAGATAATGTATTTTTATACATTACTTCACTAGTATATTTTTCCTTAGTGGCATATTTCTTTTCTTAGGTTTGCCAACCCACTAGCCTAAGCTTTCTTTCCCTTTTTTATCTAAAAAAAATATTTCCTCCTTTTTCTTCAAAGCCCACCTTTCTCTCCAGTGACTTTTTTCCACCCTTACTCAATGTTTTTCCACAATTGAGTGATTTAATAGATTTTCCGTCTCATCATATTAGATATTATTGATCTAACTCCTAAGGAATTTTAGGATTTATTTAAGGGAAAATTATTTTGATCACATCCACCAACATTCATTTCTAGATCTTGGCAGAGCCTCTTAACTCTAACATATATTTCCCAATTAATTTCCATATTTTCTTTTCATTAATAAAAACCATTTATTACATCATCATACTTTATTGTTCACCTTAATTCAAATCCATCATGGCTTCCTAGCTATCAAATAAAAAAAATAATTCAATCTAGAAAGATATTTACATAGAAACATAGTGGTATTACAAAGGGAGATGTATAATTTATTTTATTGATATAATAATATTTAAAAAATATAAATAACAAAATTAAATTAAGAAATTAACGTGGATTAGAGAGAGTTCTTATTCTATTAATAGGTACTTTCTAATCCAAAGTATGTGGGAGATTTGTACTTGCTTTAATCTTTAATATGGAATTTACATGTAACATTTTAAAAAATATTATAAACAGAAATTATTCAACATGTGTCTCACACACATAGAGAAAGAAAGATATGTTTTATACTTTGAAACATGTGGGGGCATCTATTAATATTCTAATGTGGAGAATGTGAATTATAAATTATATATCAATGGTAACTATATATGTACTATATAAAACAAGTGAAAATAAAAGAATTCTTATAGTTAAAACATTTTATTTATGTATTTCTCAAAATTAACATAGACCCATTATCCACTTAGATTCTAGAGAAAAGAAATCTTGAAATTTTGCACTCAAAAAGAGATTTGCATCTTGAATTATTTGATCCTTTTGATGTTTGGTAGATTTTGGATTTAAGATAGATATATGATTGTATATACATTTGTGTTTGATTTTCAAAAATATTAGAGTATATTCTTTTTTTTCAAAATATCTATCATTTTATTATGTATCAAAATATTGGGACCGAATTCTCTTACGAGCAAATCTCTTTTCAATGAAAAAAATTTGCACCTCAAAAGATTTTATTTCTTTCATTGCTTGATAGATCCATGGTTAAGATGGATATATTGATTGTGTATGTATTATATACCATGTGTATTCTTTCATTGTTTAAATCTCAATTTTTGAATGCATAAATGGATTCAACAACTAAATTGCATTTTTGAATTCATAAATAGAATTCCCTTGGACATTTCAATTGTTTAGATTACACAACTTAAACTCATAGTTCTAATATATGAAAAGAAACCAAAATGTAAGTAATTTAACTAATGAAATGTTTTAACCATAAGTTTTTTTTTAAATGTTATATATAGAGGGAGAGTGTTACATGAGAATATTTTAGGTAACAAGGTACAAAAATTTTTTATTTATAAATTATTTGTTGCCTTAAATAGTTATGTTATAATAAATTTTTAAATAAATATATCAATACTTCTTAACCTTGTATATTGAAATATTTTATTTATGATAAATATTGGATTTTATTATGATTATTAATATATTTTAAATGTCACATATCAATTTTATATTAAAAATTAAATGAATAACTTGTCTCTGTTTTATTTGGAAGTGATTTTTTTTACTTTTAATTTTAATTTTTTTAAATATTGAAAATGGATATTGTAGACCTGCATATTTAGATGGTTCATTTAAAGTTTATATGAAAATATTTTTAAAAGTATAAGAATGATATTTTTCTTCTGGTCCAAATTAAAAGTATAGGAATCTTTTAGTTCTAATTACTTTATCTCATGAAATTTTTTTATTAATGGCAAAAAGCTAGAGTAAATTTTACATCTCTTATTCATATTATCTAATATAACAAACTAATTGAGTTAAAGTACAATGAAAGTGAGATTTTTAGATTTTTATAGTGTTTTTAATTAAAACTAATAAAATATGAATATTCATTTTTGTTACTTATTATAGACGATATTATTTTTTGTTTCAAAAATAATTTTATTTTTATTTTAAAAATGACACCTGTTAACTCCATATCGAAATTAAAACACACATATCCATTATCATAAACTATACAATAAATCTCTTAACATAATAATTTATAACTTTTACTCTTAAAGACTTAACATAATAATTTATAACTTTTACTCTTAATTAATTTCAATTACCTAAATTTTTATGAACAATATATTTACTTTTATTACTAAAACTTTTTATCTAAATTTATTGTATATTTTCTAAAGTAAGTTTGTCCTTCAAATTTTCTTTGAATTCTAAAAAATAAATAAAAAATTATCTTCCATACAGTTTCTCCCAACTTTATCTTATTTAGTATTTTTTAAACTTCATATATCCCTAACATAAAAATTATGAATGACATTGTTTTTATTACTTTTCTTATGAATATCTATTAAAAAAACAAACATCACATATTTAGTTAGAAAATATCATATCAGTCGCCATATATCTTTGTCCCACAACCTATTTGTGGATGACGTTCTTATCTGCGCTTTACTTCATCGCGCCTCTTGGTCCTGTATTTTCAGCATTATCATCTACTTCCAGAAAGCTACAGGCCTATATATTAACAAGCATAAATCTACTTTATACTTCCATGGAGGATCCTCGGCACTGATACAGGAAATTACAGATATGTTTGGGATCCAAGCGCAACCCATCAGCGGCGGCATATCCTATCTTGGCTATCAACTCAAGCCACACAAATATACAATATCAGATTGGGACTGGCTTTTATTGAGATATTATAAGCGAATTTCCTCATGGGAATTCCGTGTCCTATCTCTGGTGGGCAGGGTAACTCTATCAAAAGCGGTCCTTACACATTTATCTGTATATTGGGCTCATCTCTTTATACTCCCCTCCTGCATCATCAGGCGTATAAATCAAATCACTGATGCCTTCATATGGGGAAATACATCTACTCATCATAAGATTCACCTTGCACAGTTGAAACACATTTCAATACCAAAACAGCAGGGCGGATGGGGCATTTTGGATCTCTGTCTTTTTGGACGCGCACTCATATGTAGAACATTATGGAGGGGAATTTTTGGCTGCATAACATGGAGAAATATCATCCGTTACAGATACATGAAAGGAAAACCAATTGAATATTGGTTAAGGAAGGGCACAATTGGTCCCAAGAGCGGCTCCCCTATATGGAATAGCATGAGGAAAATCGAATCTTTCTTTATGTCCCGATTGAGATGGCGGTTACACAATGGCAGCAATATCATTATTGGCATTGATCCAATGACAGGCAACAAATCCGATCACTCAATTCCTCCTGGACTCATCTTACAGTTTCAGCATAAAGGGTTATTCACATGGGACAAGCTCATCAAAGACTGGCACGGGAATACACCCGTTTGGAAGGATGGATACGATCTTCACCTACAGGCATACTGGGATGGTATTTGGAAATCGACCATTGACCAATTATCCATGAGCGGTATTCAGAGACATGGTGACAGGGACCTTCTTTCATGGACCGTTTGCAACTTCCGAAGACCTGTCTCTGTACAAGATATATATAGATTTATGATCTGCAGCAGAGCTCCATATACTCTTCCATCTTTCCCTCATAGATTTTGGAAGGCAAAGTGCCCACCAAAGATTATTTATTTTGCCTGGCTTGTCTTTTACAACAAAAATTTAACATGGGACAACCTCATGAAGAGATTTTGGTGTGGCCCCAGCAGGTGCACAATATGCAAAGCCGATGAAGAATCCAACTTACACATGTTTTTCAAATGCCCAGTCATACAGCAGATCTGGTACGCTCTGTCAAATTTTTTTGATTTTATACTGACAGATTTCGACTCTCCTAGTGCAGCACTCATTTGGTGGAGCAATCAGAAAGGCAACAGAAGATTTCTCATCCTCATTTTCTTATGGTCGGTTTGGAAATGGCGGAATGACCATGTTTTTAATGAATCTGCCAGGCCGTCATCCACCATCTTGGACAACATCATGACCGAATGGCTCAATATATATGGAACATAATGTTTATACACAGTATTTGTATTATTATATGATACCACATTGTGAAAGACGATACTCATATGGTCACCATCTACACTAGTTTCACACTGATATGACTCTTCATTTTCAGAAATTTGATCTCTATACTCACATGCATTTATGTTTTACAGATGATATATATACTCCAGATGAGTATCATTTTTGTAATTATATGATCTCAATATAATATATCTGGCTTTTTTTCTTCTGAAAAAAAAAAAGAGATTCCCAGATATGCCAAATATTTTAAGTCACACCATTATGAATATGCGACTAAATGAATATCATGGTCTCTTACTGCATATGAACTTATAATCTGATCTACAAGGATTTGCACAAAGAAAAATAGACAGGCACATACATAGGTTTGAGTTATCTCATCTTCGTATTCAAGACCGCGCCAGAATCTGGCAAAACAGATTTGCTAACATATGAGGTGAAGTTAGCTGTGGCAGATGGCCATCTCCATCGAGTATGTGCACTGAATTCGTCTCCCTAGCTCCAAGGTTGCGTTGCATGTAATATGGTACTGCCAATGGAACGGCTATGTCCTTTCTAGTCTGGATAATGCTACATGGGATTTTAACATCGCATAATATGTTTCTCACATCACTCTCGAAGATCGTTTTTGCAACCACTAGTGCGATTTCAGGCTTCATATTCATCATTTTCGTCCTGAACTCCACCACAGAGGGCTCATCCACGCCAACTAGCAGAGAAACGAAGCTTGAAACCCATGTTGAATAGTTGGATTTCATTGCGCTGAAAATTCCATCGATGTCCACACGTTCGAATCCTCCCGCATAGCATTCATCGTTCAAATACCTAAAATAACAACAATAACGTGTAAGGGCATGCACACAGAGAGAATAGAGAAAATTTGATGGTACTTATGGTTTTGTTACCTTGGTGAAGCACATAGTAAGGTTAATCTTTCTAACAATTCTGGTCTTTTGATGGAGGCGTGACATCCCACCATAGCAGAAACTGAGTGACCCACGTACACGCGCTTGTCAGGTTTAAGCTCATCTAAAATGGCCAGAAGGTCTTCTGCATAAGCAAGAAAGTGAATCACTATATCGATCGAAGTCGAAATGCTTGTGTTCGACACTGCCAGAGAATATCATATCGATAAGATGATCTTGAAATCAAGTACCAGGTATGGCAGAATATGTCTCCACATCGACTAGTCGTCCCCAGAGCCGTGTGACAGAACTAAAACCCGCTCGCCAGAGCCAATAACTCTCACATTCAGAGCTTCTATCAATCCATGAGATTCGAACTTGACCATTTTTGGAGGCCAGGAATTTATTGCTTTCTTAACTAGGGAGCTATGATATATGGAATCGGAAGGGCGAGAAGGTCTGGAACTCCAGCTGACATTAGGTTTAGTGATCCAATTGCCGAGCAGCCTTCAAAGGCTCGAGGGAGCCTAATTATAAAGCTACAGCCAAACAACTGAGAACTTTTTAACAATTGGTTGTACTATGTGACGAGCCATAGATACACGAAATCCATAATTTCTGAGAGGTTCCATCAGTTCGACAGGCATTTAAAGCCCTCCACCGGAATCATAGTACATTATTGTTTGGTTGGGGACACTCTGAATTTCTTAGTGAGATTAGGTTTGTGTGGTTGGGGACACTTTGATAGACATTAGGTTTTGATAAGGTACACTATTGTGTGGTTGGGACACATTTATTTGTGAGATTGGATTGTGTTGTTGGGACACTTTCATAGTATGCTGTGGGATTAAATTGTGTGGTTGGGGAGGCTTTGATATTCATATATATTAGAATATTTAAATTAGGATAAATTAGGTTTTGATAAGCAAGGAAGTTGTTAATTATTTAAATGATGTGGTTGGTATAATTTGTTGAGATTAATGATGAAATGTACTAATGGATTGATAGTTCAACATAATTTTAGATTAGCCATTTGTACCTTATTTCTTCGGTGTTGTTTCAACTTTCCTAATTGTGTGTAAATTATATATCTCTCATATGATTATAATAGTAGAGCATGTTATGCAGAGGGGGCAATGTTTAGGTAGTGTTCCACACTTGTGAAGTGCTCTGATTTAATTCAATAAATTTAATTATTCTATTTTTAACCTGGTATAAGAACTACAGTGCTGAAGACTACCTGTAACCCTGAGTGGAGGAATTATAGTGAAGGCTGAGAGGAAAATCTATGTGCTTGCGTGGAAAATCTGGGAAGCCCATTTTTTAAGAGCAATTGAGCGTTGATCAACGCGGGATCAAGCGCCATAGTTGTGTTTTTTTATTTTCTCGTCGCGCGCCGACTCTGCAGTCAAAGGGTGCCAGGTTTGTCGTGTGAGAAAAGAGGTTTACCGCCCAGAGTTGGTATTTTTTTTGCTGCTACCGTAGCTTCGCCGCCCGTATTTGTTTTGCTGCTCGTAAGCTGATCGAACCAGTTTGTGTGGCCATTGTGTTGGATATCTAAGAGTTGATCTGCGCCCACCTTCAGGGGTTAAGCCATTGCTGGATGCTCCGATCTCGTTGTGGAGCAATTGCTGGATATTGCGGTCTTGGTAAGAAATGGGTTGAGCCTGAGCCGATCGAACGTTGCAGCTTTGGAGCATTGGAGCTTTGCAAGATCATTGACGAGTCTGCCGTGTGTGAGAAGAGGACGACCTCTGCGATTGACTAAGCCCTTCTCGATCCCCAGGAAATCCATCACTACGGCCTGGTCTTGCGACATCTCTGCTCGTCTGCAACGAATTGGGTGTAACACTGAGAAAGGGTTTCAATCGAGGTTCGGGAACACTTGCAGCGAGTGGTTTAGCTCTTGCTGTCACAACCTTGGCTTCCCATGCTGGGAAATTAAAGGCTTCCATCTTCGTAATCAACATATTTATCATTGGTTCGCTTGCTACATTTGCGAAACTATATCCAACGCTGCAGTCTTGTGAATATTGTTTCACGGTAGTGTTGTTGACATATCCTAGACTCTGGCACTAAGACCGGAGAATTTCTTCGCACAGTAGACACCCGGATTCTCCTTACTGGCATTGGCGCTGCAATAAGTTTGGGTGTAAACGCATGCATGTACCCCATCTGGGCAGGAGAGGATTTAAGGGGAGGGGGATATTGGATTTTGATTTATTTTTATTTTTTTCATTTTTTTTTTAATTAAGATTTATTAATGTTTTTTAAAATTAAAAGTTTTTTAATTTAATTTTTTAATTAAAAAAATATGGGCTTAGTTTTTATTAAAGTTTTTGTTGGATGTGGCATTTACAGTGTTTTTTAAGATTTGAGTTTGTTTTTTTTTATTGAAGATGAATAATCATTTAGTAGAAGCATACCTTATTGAGAATAACAAACTGAATGGATCCAATTATTTTGGTTAGAAATTTAAGTTGCCTACTTTGCTTGAGGGACAATGAATTGGAAATTGTGAATAATGATGAGGTGAAGCCGAACGTACTTGCAGAAGGAACAACAACAACAATCCAAGACTAGGATAGACTAGGATACACACGAGACTAAGACGAGGTTGCTCTTGAAATTGTCAGTCAAAGATTTTATTATTCCCCATATTTGTGATTGCAAGATTGCACCAAAAATAGGAAGACACTCAAGGATCTCTATGAGGTTAAGAACACCAATTGATTGTTGTTTTTCAAGAGCAAGATTCTATCCATCAAGACGAAGGAGAATGAGACAGTTGTAGCCTTTATTTTGCGGATCAAGGAGCTCAAGAACAAGTTAGGTGACATTGGTGAAGTTGTGTTAGATACAAATTTGGTCACGATTACCTTGAATGGTATGACTGATGAGTATCAAATGTTCATCACTGGCTTGAATGCAAGAGAAAAAGCCCCTGCGTTTGAAGAATTGATAGGGATCCTCATGCAAGAGGAGGGAAGGTAACTGACTCATAAACCTCAGAGTTTAGATCTGGCCCTAATGGCGAAGAAGAAGCCCTTCAGAGGAGAGCCAAATGCATCATAGAAAAGCAGTGCAACCCCACAGAGAAAGATTCCTCCACCTCAAGGTATTTGTTTCAATAGAAATGACTCTGCGATCAAATGTTTTTATTATGGTAGAACCGGCCATATAGCGAGATATTGCATGAAGAAGAAGTCCGATGAAAGTCATAAGAGACATAAAAAATATGCTGATCATTTTGTTGATGAGGAACACAATCAGAACCTCGAACTGTTCATATCCGACTCTCCATTTTCGGCTAAGGATGATGAAATAAATACCTAGTTTGTGGACTCAAGTGCATCCATCCACATGACAAGGAATGGAAAGTGGTTTAAAGACTTCAAAGAGACCAGCAGTGGAGCAAACATCTATCGTGGCAATGATAGAGGGTACCAAATCAAAGTTTATGGTAATATTCCTCTTCTTTTGCCCGATGGAAATATTAGACATATTGATAATGTAATGTATCTACCCGGGATAAAAAAGAATATGATCTTTGTCTCTACGATAACTGTTCAGAATCTCAAGGTAGAATTTTAAAAATCATATTATGTTATTAAAGATCTGTTGGATTGTATGAAGCCTATTGCATCAGGTATTCGTGTGGGAGGATTGTACAAGCTAAATGTCAAAAGCGCATCACATCAAGCATTGACATCATCTTCCATGCCTACAGTTGACTTATGGCATCAGAGGTTTGGCCATATTAACTTCAATGATCTGCTGCTATTACAAAAACGAGGTATGGTCGAAGGTCTTCCTGGTTTAAAAACTATCCATATTGATTGTGATGCATGTGCACTTCGAAAGATGCACAAAGATGAATTTCATGTGAATGCTGATAGAAGGAGGAGAGGTATACTCGAGTTGGTACACAGATTTATGCGAACTTATGCAGACAAGGCCATTAGGTGGTGCATACTATTTTTTATTGTTTATTGATGACTGTACTAGATTTACTTGTGTGTATTTCCTCAGGAAGAAGAGCCACACTTTTGAATACTTCAAGGAGTTCAGAAGGATGGTTGAAAAGTAGACAGATAAATGCATTAGGATTCTCCACTTAGATCAAGAGGGAGAGTACAAGAAAGCTTTTGTCCTCAAATACTGCAAAGATAATGGGATACAACAACAGTTTACAGTACCCCACACTCCTCAACAGAACGAGGTTGCAGAGAGGAAGAATGAAGCCCTTGTGGAGTGTGCTCATAGTAGATTTCAAAACTTCTTTTGAAGCTTTATTTGGCTATAAGCCTGTAGTTAAGCATTTGGGAGTTTTTGGTTCTAAAGCCTTTCCTCATGTCCCAAAGGAAGATAGAAAGAAACTGGATTCAAAGGCGATAAAATGTATTTTTGTTTGGTATTGTACAAAATGTGAGGCTTACAAAATATTTAATCCCTCTACTCAGAAAGTTTTTGCGAGCATAGATGTAGTGTTTCATGAGCAAGTTAATGATGAAAGCCATGAGAGCGCTAATGAAGAATGGCACATGCCCTTGTTGGTGGAAGAAGAAAGTGATGAATCAGGTGATAGCAATGAGCAACAACAGTAGGAAGGGGAAGAAAATGATGTAGTTGTCAAGCCAAGTCCACAAAAGGATGATCAGACAAGGTTTGAAACTACCCCATCACTCAAGAGATCAGGTAGGAAGGTTCAGTTGCCAGCAAGATATAAGGAAAATGCTTTTATAACTAGTATGATGAATGTTGTTGAACCCTCTATTAATAAAGGAGCTGGTCAATATAGTGAATGGAGGGCTACTATGGAAGAGGAATATGAGTCAATCCTCAAAAACAAAACTTGGGATTTAGTTAAACCACCTGAAGGCAAACAACCCATAGGATGCAAATGGATGTATAAGCCTAAATGTAAAGTAGATGGGAGCATAGATAAATATAAAGCTAGGCTAGTTGCAAAGGGGTATTCGTAGCAAGAAGGCATATATTATGATGAAACATTTGCCCTTGTAGCTAAACTAAACACAATCAGAATGATAATTGCTTTAGCTACCAAACACCATTGGATGATTCACGAGCTAGATGTTAAATCTTCTTTTTTAAATGGGGACTTAAAGGAAGAAGTCTACTTAGTGCAACCTTAGGGGTTTGTCAAACAGGATAAAGAACATTTCGTCTATGGGTTGAAGAAAGCGTTGTATGGACCAAAACAGGCACCCAGGTCATGGTATGACAAAATTGATTCATTTTTCCTACAACATGGTTATAAAAGAAGTAAGAATGACCCTAATCTTTATACTGTTTTTGATAAAGAGGGCAGGCTTGTTTTGATTGATTTATATGTAGATGATCTAATCATTACAAGGAATTTTGATAATCTCATTAAATAAATCAACGAGCAAATGTCACAAGTCTTTGAGATGAAAGACCTTGGAGAGCTACATTACTATTTGGCTCTGGAAGTCTGGAGGGATTCTGGACAAAAAATTTTGTCACATAGTAAGTATGTCATGAGCTTACTCGAAATG
Organism: Pinus taeda; assembly: GCA_000404065.3. Taxonomy (NCBI): domain Eukaryota; kingdom Viridiplantae; phylum Streptophyta; class Pinopsida; order Pinales; family Pinaceae; genus Pinus; species Pinus taeda. The sequence goes on along the minus strand of APFE030736023.1, from coordinate 49,549 downwards.
TTTAGAATGGTTTAGTGCAAAGCTGCAACAATACCTTTATAGCACAATATAAAACTTTAGAATGATGATGGATCTAAGGAGGCATAAGCGACTTTGTATAGACAATTGGTTGGGAGTCTAATCTGTTTGACTACAACTAGGCTAGATTTGGCTTATGTTGTGAGTGCATTGAGCCAATTTATGTCAAAGCCCCTTGAGAGCAATTAGGTTGCAACAAAAGGTGTTTTAAGGTATCTCCAAGGAACCTTAGATTTTGGTATTGTTTATACTGACTCATGTGATGTTAAATTGACAGGTTTTTCAGACTCCGATTGGGATGGAAACGTAGATGACAGACGATCCATAACAAGCCATGCATTTAGCATTAGATCCGGGGTCATTACATGGAGCAACAAAAAGAATAACACAATATCCTTGTCTTCTCCAGAAGCTGAATAGCTCGCTATGTGTGCAGCAACATGTGAAGTAGTTTGGTTGAGGAGACTTCTCTTTGATGCCAAAGAAGAACAGAAGGTTGCAACAGTTATCAAATGTGACAACCAGAGCTCCATCAAACTTTCAAATAATCCAGTATTCCATAAGAACACAAAGCATATCGATACATGGTTTTATTTTGTTAGGGAGAAAGTCAATGAAAATAAATCCATATTGAGTATTGTAATAATTCTGACAATGTTGCCGATATTTTTACCAAACCTCTTGGTAGAATCAAGTTTGAATTATTTAGGAAAGTGTCATGCATATGTGTGAATCCATTTCTTCATTAATGGGAAGTATTGAGATTATTGATGAAATGTATTAATGGAGTGACGGTTCAACTGAACCTTAGATTAGGAGTTTGTACCTTATTTCTAGGGTGTTGTTTCAACTTCCCTAATTGTGTGTAAACTATATAACTCTCTTGTAATGATTATAATGGTAGAGTGTGTTTTGCATTCCACACCCGTGCGCTACTAAGGCTTAATTCAATAAATTTGATTTTTTTTGTTTTTAACACAATTAAATGTTATTTTTTATCTGGTTTCAAATTTTATTTGCATTTTTGGTTATTTGTGACAAGACTAAGGAGTAGGCACTTACATCCTTGCATAGTCTCTACTCTTGTTAAGTGTCTCTACTCTTGCTAAGTCTTAAATTGTCAATATATCTTGCTTACAAATTGTTGAAAATAAGTTTCATCTCAAACTTCATACTCCAACAAGTTATTGATTCACTAACCTCCAAAAAAATGTAATTATTCACATGATGATATTATAGGATAGCTTCTCATAAAATAAAAATTTGAAGTCTTGATCATTTTGTTAATAGGTAGAAAATTTTATTTTATTTAACTGAAAACTCATCCTATAATAAGGAATCTTGGTCAACTTTCATCCCTCGCTGCCAGCGGGGCGTATAGACATAGCTTTAATTGAGTTTGTTGCTCCTTTAAATGCCTTCTGAAAGGAAAAAGATTAAAATGTGTATGCATTCATTGTTTCGGTACAACTTCGGTCTATATGAGTCTTGTCACTCACTGGTTCATGGCACGACATCATTGGCCGTTGTTTTCAATAACACATATTTCATGAAAAAGCAAACGATCATTGCCTCATCCCGTACGTCATGGACTGATTGCTTCCTATCCCATATTCATGGACTTTGATGTTAGACCGAACCTTTTTTTGGGTTTTCAGATGTATTTCATTGGCATAAAACGAGTGGAGTGAATCGGACGTTAGACTATAACTTTTTCTTTGGGTTTTAGATGTATTTGATTGGGAATACAATGAGTGGAGTGAATTTGAAAAGTTGCATTGTCCGCTTGTGAAAGGAAAAAGCGTAAAATGTATATCATCCAGGGAACCCAATTATAAAGCTACAACCAAACAACTCAGAACTTTTTAACAATTGTTTGTACTATTTGAGAAGCCATAGATACACGTAATCCGTAATTTCTGAGAGATTCCATCTCCTCGATAGGCATTTAAAGCCCTCCACTGGAATCACAATACATTACTGTCTGGTTGGGGACACTCTGATACTTAGTAAGATTAGTTTGTGTGGTTGTGGACACTCTGATACTGATACTAGTGACATTAATACTAGCGACATTAGGTTTTGATTAGTTGGGACACACGGATACTTAGTGAGATTGGATTGTGTGGTTGGGATATTTTCATATTCATATTCATATAAATTAGGTTTTGAAGGTTTTGATCAGGTAAGGAGTTGTTAATTATTTAAATAATGTGATTGATAAAATTAAATATTATTTTTTTCATTTGGTTTTAATTTTATTTGGATTTTTGATTATTTGTGATAAGACTAAGGAATAGGCACTTACACCAACAAATTACTTATTCACTACATTTAATTAAATCTAAAACATTTATTTAAAATCTTTTTTAATGTTATTTAAAAGAAAAATCCTCTAAACAATTTGCCAACAAATTTCATCCCTCACTACCATCAAAGATTGGAATTTCAAAAGAAACTTGCCCTTCAAATTTAAAGTTTTTGATCATTCCTGGCCAATTTTCATAATTTCAAACCAGAATCATAACTATTTTGTAAATTTTTTCACTATATTTAATGAGCAAATCACCCATGACAAACAATTTACTTCAATCATGCTACCAACACATTAGTTTTTCGAATCAAAAGTTGCATTGTCGGTTTGTGAAAGGAAAAAGCGTATGCATTCATTGTTTTGGGACAACTTCGGTCTTTGTGAGTCTTGTCACTCACTTCTTCATTGCACGCCACCATTGGCCGTTCTTTTCGATAACTCATCTTTCATGAAAAAGCTAATGATGTTTGCCTCATCCCTTGCGTAATGCACTAATTCCTTCCTGTCCAATATTCATGGTTTTGGTTTTTAGATGTATTTGACTGGTAATAAAACGAGTGTAACTAGAGCTAAGGATTTTTTGGTATTTTGGTGTATTTATTTTTGCTATTTAAAATTTAGAATTTCTATTTCTAGTTTGTAAGATTGCTCATTATATTGAATTTATTTATATTAATAAAAAATATTATTTAAATAATAGTGATTTTTAATAGAAGTTACTTACTTTTTATAATATATAAAATAAAAATTTAATTTAATCAATAAAATTATTAATTTTTTATATTAAAATTAATTTTAATTAAAAAATTTAAAAATTTTTAATTTAAATTGTGAAAAGAAACAATTTTTTTAGTCAAATGAAATATTTTAATCAACCAAATCATAAATTCAGATAAATAACCAATATTCAATTAATATTTTTTCTACTTAATTATATTAATAAATATATATATGTTTATATTAAGTTAATTTTAAATAAATAAATAAAATTAAAGTTAGTTAAATGTTTTGTAATCTTTAATATAGAATTTATGAAATATAAACCTTAGCTAAATATAAATTATTTTTGTAAATAATTAATGAAGTTAATGTATATATTGTGCGTTTACATACACATATACACACACACACATATATATATAATTAAAATTCCAATTTCCATTATGACTTTTGCACTAAAATACAATTTTAGGTTTGTGAAGAATTACAACCTAAATTAAATGTAATAAGTTTATCCCACAAAAGCTATTGCAATTCATCTACCATGTGTATGTGTATCGGGGGTATTTGGATTGCTAAAAATAGGGTTTTGATTGTTGAGTGATCATTAATATGAGTCAAATTATTAATTGTTAGTGAATAAGTTGTAAATTGTAGACTTTGATTATGTCATAAATGAAGGACCATGGTTTTGGGGAAGGGAAGGTCTCTCTGTAACCCCATGGTTTCCCAATTTAGATGCCAACACAATGGTGGTTACGAAAATTCTGATTTGGGTAAGGTTGCATAATCTCCCACTCTCATTTGGCATTGGGAATTCTTTGGGAAGATTAATAAAGATAGATTGGGAAAGAATGGATAAAAATATCTTCACTTTTGGACGTATATGTGTGAAAATGGACTTAAGCAAAGGTCTTCTAGATCATATTCATCTGACACATCAAGACTTCAAGTGGATGCAATGGTTAGACTTTGAAAATACCACCTTTAAATGTAGGATCTGCCATCAAACAAGACACTTGTAGAACACATGCACACAAGCAAAGAAAATGACAAAGAAAAGGTTGTGAAAGAAAAAAGGATGGAAATTCACAGATCCGCCTTCATCAGATGATGAGGATGACGAATTGGATCAAACCCAACAACATCCAAAGACACGGAATCAACAAGGTTCTCAAAAGGAGGGAGAAGAGAGGTTGAAGGATCAAGACAAACATACATAAAATCCCATTGACTCAGCAATTGTTTTGATTCATGTGAGTCAACACGAAGAAAAGAGAAACAAGCAAGGCTCAGGGATATCATGTTTTTGAGAGCCCGGGCTCATAAAGAAGCCCCAAACATTTCAAAAATGGATGAGTTGAGAATTGTTACCAATACTCCATCACTTGGGGTTATCTACCCAAATGTAATTTTTTTTTAGCCTAGATACAATGAGTGCTTAAAGCACATACATGTCATCCTCGGTCCTTAGGGACAATATATGAATGCACTTGTGTATCTGCTCTGTGTAACTTTTTTTTTTTTATTAATAAAAAGTTGTGATTTTCCTTGGAAAAAAAACAGTTGTAAATTATTATTATTTATTTTGTTAAAGTATGAGATATAATGATAAAAATTATGTATTAAATTTTATAATTAAAACATTATTATATGAAAATAAATTAAATAAAAAGAAATATGTGTTAAAATTTAATTTTATTATTATATTTTATGAGATGAAAGGAAAATGTTTATTAGTTATAATATATATATATCTTTTATATTTACCGCTCATTTATATCTTTGAAATGTAATTTCTATTTTATATCCATAGATTGTATAATTAATTTGCTTCTAGTTGGAAAAAAATGATATACAATCCATGGAAAGCACAACCCCTATCCGCAAATTTCTGGCTTTCTGAAGAGCTAACTGGTAATAGTAAATGACATTTTTAGTATGGAAATAGTTATGAGGTTGAAGAACACTTCTAGCATGGAAATGGTAATGAGGTTAGAGGACACTTCTAGTATGGAAATAGTTACAAAGTTGAATGAATTTTAGATCTGGTGTCATTCTTAAGCATCAAGATTATATAAATCTAACCAAAGAACACACAAACTCAGAAGTCTATCTTACAGCTCAAGAATATCGCAATTGGAAACATCTTGCCAACCTTCAACAATGCCCTCTTTCAGGTTCCAAAGCTTGAAGCTTCAACTCCTCTCTTGGACCTCCTCCAACCATGTACCAAGTCTCCAAGGTTGCTTCAGGTATTAACTGTCTCATAAATGAAACTCACTTTCAGCAAATTTTCCCATAATTTCATGGTTGTCCATAACTTGTATTATTTATAAAAATAAAGTAAAATAGATAAATAACATTTATGGTTTACCATCTGCCTAGGCCCTTACGTGGACCACAATTTTTACCAAGTGTTTTGTGGCAAAACAAAACATTTACAACTTTTACCAAGGGGTGTTACCTTGAGTGAAATACAATCCTTAGTATTTTCTTAACCCTCCACATAGGTTATAATAATCCTTGTGCATATAATATTCATATTCCAGGTAGCCTCTCACAGTTGAAGTGCTTCCATTTCACTTAATCTAGGTAATTGGTCATCTTTGCAGCATGATTTTTTTGTCTAATTAATAATACATAGAGGTTCGATCAAGAACTTTTCATCCAATTCGACCTACATTCACCATCATAAAGGTTATGGTTAGTTACCATAAATTATTATTTAGGAAGCATATATACATATATAACCATTTCAAATGCTATCACAAACATCAGCAATTGTTACTTATGTATTCAACGAAGTCATCAACATACTTCACCACTCCACAAGGTTAACAACCTGCACTCAATAAGAGTTAGCATCATCATTATAACTCATCAACAATAGCCCTAATCCCTTTCATTTAGCCAATAGTTGTCAACTGCCAAGTACCCCATCACGTGGTTCTATTATAAATTCTAGTTCATGGAAGTATCAACTATTTACATGGTAATAATATTGCAAGAATTTTTTATTGTTTTCTTCTCTCTCTCTCTCTCTTTTTAAATGGATTAAAACTAGTGCATTATCGTACTTGGTAGCATTACTATGTTCTTATGCTTTTAGGTTACATATGAATTAATTATGCTTTAAGTAAAGTTTAGGACAAATTCCTCTTCTTGCCACATTTAAAATGGCTATATTGTTGTCTACTTGTCCAAGTAACTCCTTTATGTCCACCTTAGATTGCTTGTTGTCTTCTTCCATCACAACAACAAGAGTTAGCATTCCTTCAATTTTGGCCTTTTGTCATGCTACATAATACGTGATAGATAAAACTTGTACACAATTCACTTCCATGTTTGGTCATAAAATTTATCTCTTTTACATTTATATGTATATTAACTATCCCACATTCCTTCATTAGTATAGTATAGTGTTTTCCTTATATATAATAATTCTTGGCTTATCATTCGCATCATTCATTCGAAAGGTTACTTTAATACTTTTAACCTATAGCGTCCTGGGGTTTGTTAAAAAAAAACAACATGTTTAGCATTATATGCGATTAGCTATTCATTTCACACTAGTCATACTTGTTATCATCATCATTCTATTATTTTATTTTATTTTGAGGGAGAGTCCCTATTTTGTCCCCATGATGGCTTGCAACTAAGGATATATTCTTTAGACACACTCTTTGTCTAGAATGTCACAACAACACGTTGTTTGGGTTCTAGGGAAACCACTTTATCTCACCATTTCCATAGAAAGTACTACCTCTATTCTTTGTTTAGGTGGACCAGATTTCATCCACATTACTTATCTTCTTCTTTCCTCACATAGAAGTCTTAATCATAATTTATAATTCATTTTATTTACTTATTTATTTTTTAATTCTAATTATTTCTTTTGTTATTTCCCAATACCACCAAGATTTAAAAAACACGGGGTAATATTATTGGAGTCACCATAAAGACTTAAGAACACAACTTTGAATAGTACGTCATACTTAGAATCTGTGAAAGAACACAAGAAATTATCGTCACTATATTTCGTAATAGTATTTTGCTACCTTGTCTCACTTAGGAGTTTCTCTTAGCCCTCATCTTAGTGTTTATGTCATTTTGTTCTACAACTATTAATTAGGGTATCTGGGAAATCATTTTCCCTTCAATACATCATCTTTATATGTTTGTCTTGTCATGGTAATTTATAAGAAAAAAAACACCCTAATCAATCACTTGACCAAACTTCTTTTGCATCTATCAGAGTCATATCTGAGGTGCTTAAGCGAATAATATTAACTAGTGGCATGCTACCATATCCATGTCGTAATGCTTCCATTAATTTGCTATCAACAGTTTGACTTTAATTTTTGTTAATATTAAATTCCATATCCTTTGTTACCTTAATCATCATTTTACTTGAACCCTCTACCTATTCTTCAAGGCATGCTAGGACAATGAGATCTTAGAAATATACGTTTGTTGTCATGTGTACCTCACATATATATGTACACATACTTATATTTTATGTTTTCCTTTCCAACTTTATGATGTTGGCCAAAACTATTTATAGCAAAGATATCAAATCATTAAGGCCCATAATTTATAGCTGTGTCATTTGGTGTGAATATAATTTCCTACGGTTCCGCCAAATTGCCCGTAAACCTTAATGTACATTTACTCATGTTCCTTATGGTGTCAACTTATCTCAAGTATTTTAAATGTCATTGAGTAATTATATGGGCCTTAATTGACCTTAATTCACCTCCTAGCTTAGTCAAACCAACTATTCTCACAACTTATTGCATACTTTTGATTATATTTTGTTTATGAGATGAGTAGAGTTGGATATTTTGCTTTGTGGTCTAATGTGCATGTAATGTAGGAATAAAGGATAAAAGCAAGGAAAATGTAGGGATAAAAGATAAAAGCAAGGAACGATGGCAAAGACCTTGGTAAAAACTCGAATGGGACAAGGGAGAGGAATTACAGGAAGTAAATCCTCCTCATTTACTGCCCCTCCATTCGAATATCCCTCCATCAGCTAAAAGTACAAACAAGCCTCCCTTATAGAAGGCAACAAAGCAAGTGAAGGTTGAAACAGTGAATCAGAAATACTAGAAGGTAGCCAAGCAAGTGAATGTACAAATAGCCAAAACAGGTGTACTAGAAGGTAGCCAAGCACATGAAAGTACGAGTTTATCTTGAGTTGGGAGGCCAACCTCCCTACTAGAAGGTAGTCGAGCTAGTGAAAGGATAATGTGAGTTTATCATTGAATTGGGAGTTGTTCCTACCTAATTTTAAAGGAAGTCGTTGGAGACTTTAGATGTATAAGTAGAGAGGCTTAGGACCTCAATGTTTTTTAGTCAACAGTAGATACCAAGAGTTAGGAAGAATTTAGACTTCTCATTATAGAACTCTACTTTGTTTTGAAGTTGCAAGTCTTGTAACCGTTTTTGATTTATAATGAAGATGAGTTTTGTTTTGTTTTGAGCTAGCATTGAGTTAACTCAGCGGGCTGAAGCTCTTGGGTTAAGGCCTGACCCTAGCAGCCAAAGCTCCTCTTTATTGTATTGTTATGCTAGCATAGATTCCTATTTTCTGTTCATTTGCTTAATTAGATGCATTTTCATTACAACAGTAGTACATATTCACGGTTTTCTGTTCATTTGCTTAAGTAGTTCATTTCCATTACAACAATAGCATAGCTTCATGGTTTAGTTTTTTATTTGCTTAAGTAACTGCAATTGCATCACCACAGTAGAGAGTAGATGATTCATGGTTTAACTGGTTATTTGTTTAAGTAGCTACATTTCCATTACAGTAGGGTAGAGTAGCTTAGTTGTGTTTCAGTTTGCTTCATTTATGCTTTCATTCAATTAGCAGGTTAGCAAAGGAAATATCCATAAGTTTTCCCACAGGTGTCTCGGTCTCACCTCCTCCCTCCAGGGCCATGACGTGAGGAAGAAACCTTGTAGCAACCCCAAAAACACAGGGTTTTGGTTTTCACAGGAAGTTTATTGTTTAATGTAGTTACATGGTTCGTTAGATTGTTACTTGGTTCATTCCATGGTCATTCAGTCATTTCATGGTCACATGTTCCTTCACTCTCTTCCTATCATTTGATCTCCCTCATATCCCTTTCATTCCCCCTCAGGATGAAATACTTAGGCGGAAGTCGTTAATTCACGGTTTAAATGGTTTTTACCCGTAGATTTCCTTTCACAGGAAAGCCCAACCAATAACCACCTGATTCATTTTTAACACTGACTTTATGCACTTTAAATCCCCACCATCGATTTTCCTTGTCATATCCGACGGCTATCGTGCACCGCTTGCCAACTAGCTCAGTTAAGTCTCCACCATTGATCTGCTTAGCCAGATCTGACAACTATCGTGCCATATTGCGTGGATTTCTGTCTGATCATTATTTGCCCAAGGGCACGCGATAAGAGTGGTTTCCCCATTCCACGTGTCACCCAGGGAGGCTAATCGCATAAAATTATAGAAAACCACTTACAGCTTTGAGGGCACGCGATATACAACTTGCCACCCTCTAAAATCACTCCCTCATTTCTGCATGTTCCTTTATGCGTTCCAATCTCCACCATAAATTTGTCACCTGATCTAACAACCATCACTTCACCCGATTGCCAATTAGTTTAGTCGATCTCCACTGTTGATCAACCTCGCCTGATCCAATGGCTACCACGCCATATCGCACGGATTTCTGTTTGATCGTTATCCGCCTAAGGGCACATGATAAGAGTGGTTTCCCCGTGCTACGTGTTGCCCGGGGAGGCTAATCACGTGAAATTTCAAAATACAGCTTATGGTTTTGAGGGCACGCAAAATACAACTTACTACATTTGCCAACCCGCTACCATTTCCGCACATTTCTTTTGCCCATGATCTAATCTCCACCATCCATATGCTAATTAATCCTGTCCATCCATCTCTTGACTTAGCCTCCGCGATATAATCTCAGTCATCCATCCTGTTAGTTAACCCTATTTGCCCATCTACCTACGTACCCTCCTGCGATCCAATCTCAGCCATTCGTTTTCCTTTCACCCGCCTGATCCAATGGTCCTTATGTGTTGTTGCTCTGTTACGTCCTCTTTTGATCCATTTTGATCTTCAACTTCTCTTCCGCTTAAACACAGACTTAGCTTAGTTTCCTTTTCTTACCCCTTATTCTAGTTTTGATGTTTTCTTACTTTTGCATCTTAGATAGCATAATTAGATTAATGTTGTTTTAGCAATTCTGCTTCGCATAGTTGTTTAGATGGTTAGTTAGGGTCTAGTGTGAGTTAGCATTACAATTTGTTTTCTTGATTATTGTAATAGAACTTAGCTCTCCTTAGAATATATTTTCTCTTCTTCCATCAAAATCAAGCTTCTTCTGACCCTATAGAAGTCTGGCTTGGAACCCCTGGGGTTTCTTTCCAAATGAGCAGTGACAACAGGCAGTACCTTCACTTCTACTTGTGCATATAGAACTATCACCTCCAAGTTTGTATGAACTTGTGTCAATAAGTAAAGCTGGTAGCCCTAGAAGTTGTAGCATTCTTGCTGCAATACCTAGGCTCATCACTTTTTGGCGTCACTGCCAGGGAGGTGTTAGAGTAGGATGTGAATTATTGCTCCTTCAATTTTTAGTCTTTAACTTTATTTTCTTCTACTTCTAGTCTTCAATTTTCTTCCATTAGTTTATTTATGCAAAAGTAATCTAGTTTCTTTCCTTCATTTATCATTTATCTACTTTCCTTTCCATTCTGCAATCAACAATTTCAATTCAGCAAGTTGTTTCCTTTCTGTTAGTAGTTTTTCATGTAATCAACAATTTCTTTTCTGTAGAGTACTTTCCAGCTTTAAAGAAAATCTTACAAAAACCAACCCAAAAACATTTCCTTTCATGCCTCGTAGGAATAGGGATAATTCAGGAAAATTCTTGCCAAATACCCTCACTACATCCAACAGTCAACCTTCTCTCTTCTTCAGTGACTGGGAATTGGAAGAACCTTTAGGTGAGCAACCTGACATATTTGAAGAACCTATAGGGTAAGGAGAAGAGGAAGAACCCATTTCTACTGAACCAATGGTTGAAAATCAAGATGACAGAGGAGATAGAGAGAGAATTGAGGGTGCCTTCTCCATTAGGGAAACTAATGGGGACACTAAAATGAAGAATATAAGCCTCTCCGCTCTACTTGATTTCCATGGTTTGACCATAGAGGACCCTGAAACTTTCCTATTTGAGTTTGTTGTTATATTCAGAACCTATGACTATACAGAGGATGAGAAAAAGTTAAAACTATTTCCATCTACCCTCAAGGATGCAGCATTACGTTGGTTCATGGGTTTACCTGGAGATAGCATCATAACTTGGGCTCAGATGTAGTAGGCATTTAACAACAAATATAGGACTAATGTAGGTCAAGGACACTAAAGAAGAGATTTTTAGGATGACCATAGGCCAGGATGAATCCTTAGAAGACTATGAAGAAAGATTCCATCTCAGCTACAAAAGGGTCACTTGCACACTTGACCCTGAGTCACTGAAGCTGGTCCTGCTTAGAGGAGTAAGGGAGGATATCCTTGATACCTTGCATTTGTTAACAGGAGGAGATATCTACCAACTACCCTATGAAGATATGAAGATTGTCTTTAGAAACCATTCTAGGGCAACCAGGAAAAAGGGTAGGAATAGTCAACCTATGGCCAATACATCATCTTCCAACTCATCCATCAAGGGTAAATTGGAAATATGTTGGAGGACTTCAAAAGTGACATGCTGCAAACCTTTTCCTTGCAATTAGATACCATGAATATCAAATAAAAGCAAGAGGAAGCAGAGAGAGCCTTGGCCATCTTTTGTCCTAGATGCACCAGGAGGCATCCTAGGAATGAATTTCCATTAAACTGTATTGAGATTTTCTAAGTCTTTGAAGAAAACCACTCCACAGATATGTGCCCTTCTTTACCTAGACTCAAAGTTGTATATCAAGGAGCTGAAGGGGTCACTGAGTAGCTTTGCTACATCAACCAAAGGATACCTCTTTGGCTTAGACCATACTAGCAGGGTATGCACGTATCATGCCATGCATATTATAGACCCAACCAAACCACAACTATATCTTCTAGGGGACCCCCTACTCATCCTTCTTTGTCTACACCTCCTCCTTGGTCCTATGCACCTTAGTATAATTCCCAACCAACCAGCCAGTCATTTCAACCTTACATTCAGCCCTAGGGGTGGAGGCCCCAGTTCAACAATGTTCCAACTCTATTGTCTCCACCACCTACCCAATCACAACTCTTGCACTTTGCTCCACCTAAGAAACCCTAGATGCCTTCCCAGCCAAATCAAGATCGAAACAATAGGAAAGCTCAACAAGGATACAATGGAGAGACATCATACCCATCTTATGTTGTAGAAATCCAGGAGATCAACCTAAGATCTGAGAGAATTCTCCCAGATAACATTAAAGTAAATCTACCCTTTCTTGAAAGATTAGCCTAACCACTCCAGCCTACCCCAGAAGAAACTAAACTTCTAGGAGAATTGAAGAATCTATGTGTAAAGATCACCCTTCTCCAAGAAATCAAAGATGTTCCTATCTACAATAAGTTCATTAAGGAGAAGTTCTTCAAGCATCTAGGAAGAAGAAAAAGGGATGGCCCTACCATTAATGTCATTGGGTAGTTATTGGACTTAATGTTGGGGTAGGTAATATGTCCAAAATACTTAGTCCCTGGAAGCCTTGTAGTAGATGTGCACATTAATGGCACCATCGTCCCACACACTCTAATTGATATTGGGGCTGCGATTAATGTGATGACCAATGACACCATGCTCAAGCTTAACCTCCAAGGGTCATTAAGGAAGAGAACAATAGTTTTACAACTTTCAGACCATTCCACATTCACCCCTGAGGGAATTGTGGAGGATGTGATGGTCTCCATTGACTCCTGGGAGTACCCTACAGATTTCCTAGTTCTCTAGCCTAAGGCTAAGCTTACTGGTTACCCTCTCATCCTTGGGAGGCCATGGCTGGCCACAACTGATGCCTACATTAGCTACAGAGCTGGAATATGACCATCAAGAATGGGCATATGTCCAAATAGTTAGCCTTATACCCTCCTACTCAACCCTCCCTAGAACATGATTTACCTTTATGGTTGGAGGAAGAGGAAGAAGATGAGCTTTATTTTTCCCAACTTTATGTTTTGGAAGCAATCATAGGAGGAGGATAATAAGAGGAGGATAACTTAATTGAACACCTGCTCTAAAGTCCAACTCCTAGTTCATTAGCATTAGAAGAAGAAGTAAGGGAAAAACTAAAAAATCATCAAATTGACTTATGCTTGGCCAAATCCAATCCACTACTAGTCAAAACCATAGAATTTGGCCTAGAGGAAACTTTTAAAATTAACCCATCTCTGTCTGCTCTTGAAGAGGAAAATCTATGCAATATGTTGAAAGAAAACCTAGAAGTAGTCACTTGGAGCTACAAGGAAATGAAGGGAGTGCACCCCTCGGTGTGTACTCACCACATATACATCAAGGAAGGTTGCAAGCCAGTCAGGCAACCACAAAGGAGAATGAATCCATCCCTTAAAAACATAGTCAAAGAAAACCTAGAAGCCTTCGCTTGGAGCTACAAGGAAATGAAGGGAGTACACCCCTCAGTGTGTACTCATCACATATACATCAAGGAAGGTTGCAAGCTAGACAGGCAACCAGAAAGGAGAATGAATCCATCCCTTAAAAACATAGTCAAATAAGAACTGCAAAAACTGTTAGACGCAGGGTTCATTTGCCCTATCTTTGACATTGAGTGGGTCTCTCCTTTAGTGTTACTTCCCAAGAAGAATGGTAACTAGAGGATTTATGTCGGTTATAGGGAGTCAATCAAAGCCACAAAGAAGGATAATTTTCCTCTAACCTTCATTGACCAAGTGCTAGATGGCCTGGCAGGGAAGAAGTTCTTTTCCTTCCTAGATGGATCCAGTGGGTACAACCAAATCCAAATTTGCCCAAAATACCAGGATAAAACCACATTCACCTGTCTGTGGTGTACTTTTTCCGATAGGGTCCTTCCTTTTGGCTTATGCAATGCTCTTTCCACTTTCTAGAGAGCAGTCTTGAGTATTTTTGCTGAATTAGTACATGATGTTGTAGAGATCTATATGGATGATTTTACACCTTATGGTTGTGATTTTCAAGAAGCCCTAACTAACCTATGGAAAGTATTACACAAATGCATTGAAATGAACCTGTCTCTGAGTCAAGAAAAATGTGAATTCTTAATTACTGAAGGAACTATGCTAGGTCATTCCATATTTTAGCAAGGACTGCAGGTGGACCCAAACAAAATAGCCATCATCCAAAGGGTCCCACCTCCACAAAAAAGAGATATGTCAGGAGTTTCATAGGGTTAGTTGGATACTATAAAAGGTTCATAAAGGACTTTAGCAAGTTGGCCTCTCCTTTGTTTGGGTTGTTAGCCAAAGATTCTAAATTTATATGGTCAAGGAGTTGTTAAGAGGCCTTAGACATTCTAAAGGGGAAATTAACCACTGCACCAATTCTCAGAGGCTGAAACTGGGCCCTCCCTTTTCATATTCATGGTGATGCCTCACACAAAACCATAGGAGCAGCCTTAGATCAGGTAGAGGAGAAATTTCCCTACGCCATCTATTTTACCAGTAAAAACCTGTCAAAGGCTGAGCTAAATTATACTGTAACCGAAAAAGAACCCCTGGCTGTTGTGAATTCGTTAAACAAGTTTAGGCATTACATTACAGGCTATCAAACATTTGTGCATACTTATCATGTTGAAATTAAATATTTAATGAACAAACTAGATGTAAATGCTATAATCATAAGGTGGTTACTTTTATTACAACAATTTGATCTAACTATTGTTCATAAGCCTAATAAGGAGAATGTTGTTGATGACTTTCTATCTAGGATGAATCTACTTGTAGGTGAAGAAGGAATGGTGGATGATCAGTTACTAGTCGAGCATTTGTTTGCTATTTTAGTGCTCTCCCCATGGTTTGCTGATATAGAAAAACTATTTGGTATCAGCACAGTTCCCACCAGACCTGCCCTCCAAAGAAAAGAGCAAGATAATCAGGAAAAGTGCCCCCTTCACTTATATTGGGGGAAATATGTTCAAACTTGGACTAGATCAGATCTTCAGAAGATGTGTCAGGGAAAAGGAAGTTTTTTACATCCTTCTAACCTGTCATGATGGGCCTTATGGAGGTCACTTTGCAGCAAAGAGGAAAGCATTCAAAGCGTTGCAAGCAGGTTATTATTGGCCTACTCTTCATCAGGATGTGAAAAAGTACATTAGTCAGTGTGATCTGTGCCAGAGGATGTGAAAGCCTAGTCCAAGAGATGAAATTCCCCTACAACCTCAAGTGACTTTCGAGCCATTTGACAAGTGGGGCATGGACTTCATTGGGCCTATCAATCCTCCTTCAAAGAAAAAACAACACATTATTGTGTGCACTGATTACTAGACTAAGTGGGCTAAAACCAAGGCAATTAAGGCAGCAACAGAAGAAAATGTGGTTGAGTTCATAAGGGAGAATACATTCTACAAATTTTGGTACCCTAGAGAGCTAGTCACAGACCAAGGTAGCCAGTTTACCTCTAGCATGATTGAAGAACTTCTCAAGCATCACAAAATCAAGCATAGGACCTCCACCAGCTAATGGGCAAGTGGAGGTGACCAACAAAGCACTGGAGAACATCCTAACGAAGGTAGTGAACGACAGTAGAAAGGATTGGGTAGAAAGACTAGTTGAGGCCACTTGGTCCTATAATACGACATGGAAGACCACCACTGGATTTACACCCTATGAGCTGGTCTATGGGAAAAAGGATTTTATGTCCATTGAATTTGAATATAATACATTGAGGATGGTAGCTCAACTCGATTTGGATCTCAGTCATGCACAAAAAGAAATATTGTTCCATTTGAATCGCTTGGATGAATTCAGAATGCATGCCCTCCTCCATACAGAGATAGTTCAGCTTCAGAGGAAAATCTGGCATGACAAGCATATTAAGGAGAAGCAATTTCAAGAAGGAGACTAGGAATTGTTATATGACTCTAGGTATAAAGACTTCAAGGGCAATATGTCTCGGACCTTATGTGGTAGAAAGATGCCATGAAAATGTTTCAGTGCAAATCAAAACTATACATGAAGAAGCCATTCCATTACTAGTTAATGGACACAGATTGAAAATGTACAAGATGCCTTTATCTAGACAAGAGTTCATTGACAATATCAATAAGACAGTGATGATGGTGGTGCAAGTTTCAGCTCCTCCCTCATCAGGTCATTGAAAAAGAAAGAAGACAGAATAAGGATTCAGGTGAAAACCTCCATGAGGCACCTAAGTCCCATCTTTGGGTTGGAAACCTCCATGAGGTGGCCCAAGGATGAGAAAAATGGAGAGAAAATGAAGATCCCTGGGTGAAAACCTTCCTTGAGTCACCTAGGGAAAATATCTAGGGTGAAAACCTCTCCGAGGCAACCTAGGTGTTTTTAAAAATAAAAATAAAAATTAATAATATAATAATAAGATAAAAAAAAACATAATTGTTATTTTCATGAGGATGGGAAAGAAAATCAAGGAGTAAAGAGAAGATCCAAAGGGAGCCCTGCCTCACATATGTTCATCTCCTCCATTCCTTATCATGCATCCCTTCATAAATTCCATTTTTTTTCACTTCATTGCTCGAGTTCAGGTGAAAATTGTGTTTTCTATAGGATCCCCTGACTAGTAGATTGGTTAGATCCCCAAAATTCATTCTAGACATGATCTAAACCATCACCGCATCCATTACCATCATCCCTGCATCCACATGCACTCCTACTCCCTTTGTCTGTTCAACAACATCATATATGCAGTCACAGACACCATCAGCAGACAGCAGAGGAGGAAGAATAATGACCATCAGCAACACCTCTGATCTTTGACAACTATAGCGTGGCATTAAGGCCACAGTCAAGTATCCTGCTCACTCACTCATATGCATCATTTGATCAAAATTTGTAAAGGTTAAGAGGTAGTTGGTTTGTAAGTAGAAAGGTGGCCAGTTTCCTCTAGAAAGATAGTGGATTACATACACAAGAAACTCTATTCTTTCTCAAAGAATTTGCTTATTTCCTCCTCAAGCCTCACAAGCAAGATGCTCATCAGGTATGTCTCATGTGAGGGTAGATACAGTGTCATTTATGGCAACCATTTGAGAATGCTTGAAGAATTAAGATTTGGGGTAGAAACACAAGTTTGCCAAAGATTTAGCATACCCTAGTTCTTGATGCGACCACTCATAGACTCCAGCAGCAAAGTAAAGGAAGGAAATTTCCAGTAGTTAGTTCACCATGGGTTGATCAAGATCCTCATTAAGGATTCCCTCCAAAGCCTTAGGATACCCATAGCATGGTTAGTATTCATAAACTTACTAGTAGAGGATGAAATCAAAACCCTCATGTATGATGTTAATCCTTCTGTCAATGAGGAGGAGGCAAAACAAGAAGAATATGATATAGAGCTAGATGGGGATGAGATGGGTGAAGAAGAAAATAATACAGAGGAACATGCTGAAAGAAGACAAGGAGGATGATGATGAAACAAGAGGAGGAAACAAAGGAAGAAACTGATGGAGATGTGAAACAACAACAAAAGGAAGAAGATAAGAAAAATAGAGAGGAAAACTGCAGGAAAATAAAGACCAACTAGCATATATTTCCAGCCTCTCCTTGGAGGAAATCCAGTGTAAGATGCCAGCTAAATCCTCTGCTCTTTACCTCAGATAACAATGGTTGCATTTTCAGATTAAAACACTAGCACAAAGGAGCACCATGCCATTTCAGGTCTACAAATAGTTTATTGATCTCTATGATCAAATTGCATTAAAGGATGGGGCCAAAATGGCTGAGTTTTACTTGCATAACATGGCCCTCATAGACATGAATATTTGGGATCTTAATGTAGAGCTAGGAGGTCTACAATTAATGGATTTGGCATCATCAATGAACCATAAGAAGTCAAGGGCTACAAATATGAAAAGAATATTGGCCAGAGAGCAAAATGAACCTTTTTTTTCGTTAGAGTAGAACAATAAAATTCCATGGCCCTAATCAGCACCCATAATCTAATTGTAAATAACCCTAAGCTAGCTCCTCAATATCTTGTTGCTCAAGGGCAGGCAATTTCACATTTTGAGGACATGTTTAGGCTGCCAAGAATTGATAATATACATGCCTGCATAAGGAGATAGAAAACACTAGCAGATAGCTTGAAGATTAGAGCATATCAGTGGGAAGAAGTAGAAAGGAAAGTAGGCTTCTATAAACAACAAGTAGAGACCACAACAGAAGCATGAGATGTCAAAAATGCTACCAAAGCCCCTAATTTCAATAGGGGGTGATACTGAGCCTGATCATTGAGTAATTATATGGGCGTTAATTGACCTTAATTCACCTCCTAGCCTAGTCAAACTAACTATTCTCACAACTTATTGCATACTTTTGATTAAATTTTGTTTATGAGATGAGTAGAGTCGGATATTTTTCTTTGTGGTCTAATGTGCATTTAATGCAGGAATAAAGGATAAAAGCAAGGAAAATGCAGGGATAAAAGATAAAAGCAAGGAATGATGGTAAAGACCTTGGTAAAAACTCGAATGGGATAAGGGAGATGAATTACAGGAGGTAAATCCTCCTCATTTACTGCCTCTCCATTTGAATATCCCTCCATCACCTGAAAGTACAGACAAGCCTCCCTTCTAGAAGGCAACCAAGTAAGTGAAGGTGAAAACAACCAAATCAGGAGTACTAGAAGGCAGCGAAGCAAGTGAAGGTGCAAATAGCCAAATCATGTGTATTGGAAGGGAGCCAAGCAAATGAAAGTATGATTTTATCTTGAGTTGGGAGCCAAGCTTCCCTACTAGAAGACATCTGAGCTAGTGAAAGGGACAACATGAGTTTATCTTTGAATTGGGAGTTGTGCCTCCCTAATTTGAAAGGAAGTCATTGGAGACTTCATATGTATAAGTAGAGAGGCTTAATACCTCAATTTTTTTTAGTCACCAGTAGTTACCAAGAGTTAGGAAGAATTCAGACTTCTCACTGTAGAACTCTACTTTGTTTTCAAGCTGCAAGTCTTGTAACAGTTTTTGATTTATAATGAATATGAGTTTTATTTTGAGCCAACACTACGTTAACTCAGAGTGCTGAAGCTCTTGGGTTAGATCCCAACCCTAGCACCAAAATCTCCTCTTTATTGTATTGTTATGCTAACATAGACTCTTGTTTTCTGTTCATTTGCTTAATTAGATGCATTTTCATTAGGGGAGTAGTACAAATTCATGGTTTCCTATTCATTTGCTTAAGTAGTCCATTTCCATTACAACACTAGCATAGCTTCATGGTTTAGTTGTTTATTTTCTTAAGTAGCTGCATTTGCATCACTACAATAGAGAGTAGATGATTCATGGTTTAATTGGTTATATATTTAAGTAGCTGCATTTCCCTTACAGTAGGGTAGAGTGGCTTAGTTGTGTTTCAGTTTGCTTCATTTATGCTTTCATTAAACTAGCAGGTTAGCAAAGAAAAATCCACAGGTAAGCAAAGAAAAGAACCACAAGTGTCTCGGCCTCACCTCCTCCCTCTGGGACCATGACGTGAGGAAGAAACCCTACAGCAACCCCAAAAACACAGGTTTTTGGTTTTCACAGAGAGTTTGTTGTTTAATGTAGTTACGTGGTTCATTACATTGTTACTTGGTTCATTCCATGGTCATTCAGTCATTTCATGGTCACATGTTCCTTCACTCTCTTCCTGTCATTTGATCTCCCTCATATCCCTTTCATTCCCCCTCAACATGAAATACTTAGGCGAAAGTTGTTATTTCACAGTTCAAACAGTTTTTACCTGTAGATTTCCTTTCACAGCAAAACCTGACCAATCACCACTTTATTCACTTTTAACGCTGAATTTGTGCACTTTAAATCCCCGCTATCGATCTACCTCGTCAGATTCGATGGTTATCGCGCACTTGCTCGCCAACTAGCTCGGTTAAGTCTCCATCGTTGATTTGCTTCACATGATCTCATGGCTATCGAGCCATATCGCGTGAATTTTTGTCCGATTGTTATCTGCCTGATGGCAGGCGATAAGAGTGGTTTCCTTGTGCTACGTGTCACCCGGGGAGGCTAATCGCATAAAATTCTAGAAAACCACTTACAGCTTTGAGGGTATACGATATACAACTTACCGCCCTCTAAAATCGCTCCCTCATTTCTGCATGTTCCTTTATGCACTCCAATCTCCACCATTGATCTGTTGCCTAATCTAACAACCATCACTTCACCCGATTGCCAACTAGCTTGGCCGATATCCACCATTGATCAACCCTACCTAATCCAATGGTTGTCACACCATATCACACAGATTTCTGTCCAATTGTTATCCACCTGAGGGCACGTGATAAGAGTGGTTTCCCTATGTTACGTGTCGGCCGGGGAGGCTAATTGCATGAAATTTCAAAATACAACTTATGGTTTTGAGGGCATGCAATACAGCTTACCACCTCCGCCAACCCACTACCATTTCCACACGTTTCTTTTGCCCGTGATCTAACCTTTTTCGTCCATCTGCTGGTTAATCTTGTCCATCCATCTCTTGACTTAGCCTCCGCGGTATAATCTCAGTCGTCCATCCTGTTAGTTAACCTTGTTTGCCCATCTACCTATATACCCTCTTGTGATCCCATCTCAGCTATTCGTTTGCCTTTCACCTGCCTAATCCAACAGTCTTTATGTGTTATTGCTCCCTTACATCCTCTTTTTACCAATTTTGATCTTTGACTGCTCTTTCACTCAAACACATACTTAGCTTAGTTTCCTTTGCTTACCCCTTAGTCTATTTTTGATGTTTTTTTACTTCTGCAACTTAGATAGCAACATTAGATTAGTGTTGTTTTAGCAATTTTGCTTCACATAGTTGTTTAGATGGTTAGTTAGGGTCTCGTGTGAGTTAGAATTACAAGTTGTTTTCTTCATCACTGCAGTACAATAGCTCTCCCTTAGAATAGATTTTCTCTTCTTCCATCAAAATCAATCTTCTTTTGACCCTATAGAAGTCTGGCTTGGAACCCTTGCAGTCTCTTGCTAGATGAGTAGTGACAACAGATAGTACCTTCACTTCTACTTGTGCATATAGCACTGTCACCTCCAAGTTTGTATGAACCCTAGGTTGATAAGAAAAGTTGGTAGCCCTGGGAGTTGCAGCATTCTTGATGCAATACCTAGTCTCATCATATACCTCACATATATATGCACACATTCTTATATTTTATATTTTCCTTTCTCACTTTATGATGTTGGTCAAAACAATTTATAGCAAAGATATCAAATATTCAAGGACCATAATTTATAACTATGTCATTTGGCGTGAATATAATTTCCTACGGTTCCACGAAATTGCCCATAAACCTTAATATACATTTGCTCATGTTCCTTATGGTGTCAAATTATCTCAATTCTTTTAAATGTCATAGTAGTTTTAATTAATCATATTTCTATTGTCATATTGTTTTCAATCACATTGAGCATTCTCAAATGTGGGGTGGTTATAAAATAGCATTTAGTGAATCATTATGGGATATTGAATCCTTGAGCCCTCTACCCACACAAGAGGTAGGAATTTTCAAAGCTGTCTGGATTCCTTTCCCATGTTTTATAATTATTGCACTCCTTAATAAATTTCATGTTCCAAATCTTATCTTACTTACTTGTACTTACTAGATTTTGATATAATGTGGATATCTTCTTTAGATCACTGCAACATTTTTCTGATGTGCGTTCACGTCTGTTTGGTATTAGGGAATAACTTAGATACAATTACCATGCTCTTTCCAACTTAAAGGTTCCAATATCTTTTTTACTTATTACTTCCAAGATTATTTTCCTTCCAACATTTCTATTATAACTTATCTCTATCTTGCAGCTTTTCAACTACTGCTCAGGACCACCTTAACTATTATAATTCTCCCTGATAATTATTTGTGTTAGTTGTTCCATTATAGTAACCATTCTCTTTGTGTCTCCCTTTTAAAAATACTTTTTAGTCCAAAAATCCTTTATTAGTTTGGACTTTACTTTCTATTAATCATGAAGCCTACACCAGCTTGTATGTTTGCATTGGATGTACTTGTTAGTAGTATATTTATTATATATTATATTATATATATTAGTATATATCTATATTATATATATATATATATATTATTTATATATATATAAATTATGGTTTTATCGCTTTTATTTTTATCACTTGCAATATATGTCATATAACTAGAAGGGATTCCACCATTCCCACCAATCACCCACCATGAAGTAGATTTATTTCATTATTATGAGCATCCTACATCCCCATTTAGCTTAGAAAAGAGGCATCCTTAAGTATGCTTAATCGGATTCCTTAGCTATATCTATATACCCTACATTTTTCTTTATATACACAAGGGTTCTTCATTTTCCTTTTATTTGAATGCATTCATCATATTGAGTGTTTTTTTCTATCATGTTGAAATGAATCTAAATTAACCTATGCAGATTTAATCCCTACTTTTGTTTTTAGAGCTATCTTTAGGATGCTGGGGTTTAACTAGCTTGACCAGGAAACTAAGCTAAACTATTAAAATGATTAGTATTCCATTATTCCAATTCCTATATTTAGCTTGAATAGTTCTGTACATTAAGAAATATTTTTCTTTGTGATATGTGGGAACTATCTCTATACTATATTAATGTTATTTCTTGTATAATGTAGCTAATGTTTCCATATTTTATGGACATGTTTCTCTATCTTATACAACAAATACAAAAATGATTTTCTTTCATCTAATATTCTATGTACAAGTTTCAATGCAAATAATACAAACAAACTTTCGTTACTGTGTCTATCAGTTCTCTTCGTATGGAGAAATCATAAACAAATGATACTTATGTAAATCAATACAAGAATTTCACAACCACTAATAGGGAGTCATCCTACAGATAACCCGAAACTTCTCAGGATGATCCTAGAGGAAACACACCTTTCTTCTTAGACGCATCCATACTTTACTTAGTTTATTTGTATTAATATTTTGATTTGTTGGTGCATCCATTTCCTCATCATTTTAGATTCATGGTCTTTTTGTTTTCCAATTTGGTGACATAATATGATTTACTTAATTATCAATCATTAAATAAATCTTCTAAGAAGTTGCTTGTTCTCCTAGGCACTCAATAAGTCAAGTCAATCTTTGTAGATAAAGGTGGCCTCTGCAATGAGTTAGTTAATAATTTGATAATTAATATTTGATAATTTAGCTCAGGTAATGGTAACACTTTAATGAACTCTTAACAAAACATTTCTCTCCTATTGCCCTTAGTCAAGCCATAATGTTGAACCCTTCAACATGGATACCACTTTTAAAATTCCCTATTACAAAGATTTGTTTTTTCTTTTACCATTTTAATATGCATGGTATAATTATATTTCAATTCCCATACACTATTTTGCCCTGTATAAAAAGCATGTACACGAGGGTCAGTCTATACCCAAACCCCATATATGTGTTAAAACACTTAAAAATATATAATCTCCTTAAATTCGAGTGATGTTTACAGGTTTTACCTGTTACTCACCTACTATAGCCCATGGCCCAATTGTTTCCCAACTGAGAAAACTAATTTGGAGAAGTATAAATAAACATCCATGGGAAGGCCTAAGGGGAGGAGAGATGAGATATTGATATTATAGTTGATTACATCCCTGATCAATTCTGAAGAAATACTTGTGCCTCCTGCACTCCCAAGTTATAGGAAACATTTGTTTCCTTCTTTGAGATGTCCTTCATCCCTTTTATGACATCCTTGTGTATACTGATGGAGGAATATTGTTGAGGCTTGGGTAGGACGGATCCAAAGGACGGTTCCACTTGGAGTTGGAGGAAGACTCAGGTTGTAGTTCTCCACATTTCATTTAGCTTACATCAATAAATAAATGATGTTTTGTTCCTGATATTCATTGTGTTCATGCATTAATCTATGTTATGATTTACATATGAAATCTTATGTTAATGCTCATTTTCTCTTTCTTATATGATTTAACACCTATATCATGAACATGATTTCTATTACTGCTGTTGTATATGCTTTGCTTGGATAAGTTACAAGTTATAAAGGCATTGGAAGGAGTAGAGGGTTTGGACTCTGCGGGATCGACCTTGAATGTAGGACCTCTGAGTAATACCACTTCTTCCTACTTTAGTAGTTTAAGCATTTAGATTGTTTGTTTCCATGTTTCTTTATGTTGTATTCTCTCTGATATGTTGGGGTTTTCAACCCAAGACCCTAGGGTGTTTCCACCCACAATAAAATTGGTGACTCCACTAGGGAAAACATTCTTATTTTTCCTAGTTTGGGTTTTCTGTTCTTGATTAGAGTTTTTTTTCTTGATTTCATATTTTTACAATGTCAGTGACTTATTGGCTTCCCAAGCATCAAGTGTGGTCTTTTAGATCAGGCCTTGATCTTTTATTTTTCTTAATTGAGCTTTTTATACGGGTTTTTTTAGGGATACTGTAGTGTATACATGCTACTTTCCTCAAATAGACTCGCGTATAAGCGAGTTTCCTATGTTTGAAACGCATGTGCACGCCTATGTGCCTTCACATAGTCACGCATACCTAATTTTAATTTATTTTTCAAAATATTTTTCCCAGTTAAGTCTATTGCCTGGTGACTTTGGCTATTTTCTGGTGATTCACTATTAGTAGACATCTTCTCTCTTGCAAGTTTTCAATTTCGAATATTCTTCTCAGTGAAAAACCTAGTTGACCTAGGATTGCTTTTTTAGTAAGGTTTCATTTTGTGTTTTGGGTTCAAGGCTTTTGTCAGAAGTTCTTGGTTATTCTAGCCTTCTAGAACAAGAAATTGGTTTCAGTTTCATTTATAACCCAACTTTCAGATTGCTTTGCTTTGCGTTGCTTTCCTTTTTGGTTGAACTATTTTATTTTTCATGGTTTTTGAGTGTCTCTTTAGCAATCTTGCAAGTCTTTCTTGACTTTATGTTCATTCGCTGAAGTCTTTTATACCACTATTCTGATCAGTTAATGCAATTTTTTAGTCCTTTCTCATTTCAAGTTTCATTTTATTGATGAGTTGCATAACTTGTGAAGTTAGGGACTCTTTATGCTTGCTTTTTGATCTTTGAACTTTAGTAGTCTTTTGTGACCTCAAAAATTGCTTTGGGTTTTTAAAAGAAAACGACAAAAACATAGTTTTTCCCTTCTTTTTCTTTTCAAGTTTTTGTTTTTGGTTTCTTTTATTTTGTTTTTGAGCAATTGTGAACTTTTTCAATTAGTTTTGCTTGGTTTTGAAGGAGATTTGTTATTGAATTTGTTCCCTCTTTATTTTCAAGTTAGCTTATTGATCTTGTGAAGGAACACATTTGCTTATTGTATGAGCATCCGTGCACCATTAATATAGTCTACATTGCAGGCATTTTAGTCTTTTTGCTAGATTTTGAGTGCGTGGAGTGTGTTTTCTGGAAAAGGAAAATTGTGCTTGTACAAATTTATTTGTAGAACTTTATAGAAATACCTTTTTATAGAAGAAAAATAGTTGCATTTGGATATAACTAAGTTTCTATTGATCTATTTTGTGTCAAAACATCATAAGTTTCACTCTCATTGTCCCTGTGACCTAAAGAACAACCCTTTAAAATCAAGCACTTAATTAAAAAGAACTATAACATTTTTTAATTTGTCATTACCAACATCAACAAGTTTAAGTTCATTAGGGCCTTGGAATATGTGATTGGACAGTTAACTCTCCAAGGTCACTCAAACTTTCAAAAATATATGTTGAATAATGAGTGAAATCCAGTGTTGTTAGAAAGACCGGGAACGCTTCGTGACTGGGAGTCAAGAACGAGGGAGAGTGAAGGCAACGAAGAGAGATACCTCCTCTCCTACTTGTTGGATCCTGCCCCAAGACTATTCCATCCAGATTTTGATACAAACTGGTGCCCATAGTTTCTATTCCTAAGGATCACATAGGTGGCCACGGAGGGGAATCTCGTGGCACTTGAGGCATATGTTGCATCACATTCATTAGTACTTCTGGAGGGTACCCTTGCGAAGCTTGGGTGGTTGCACCAACAAAGGCTTTTGTCTGGAGGTCAGCGTAATTGTTTCTATTACCTTCACTGGTAGGCTTGGGCTGTTATTCTCCCTAGCTATCTTTGAAAGGTCCCTTACATCACATTATTGTATTTTGGCATCCGGTCCTCATCACTTGGAGTAGAAATACTTGGAAGTTGCTTGATTTATAGCATATTTAGGGAATTTATAGTCGAGTGCTCCTTTCTCTTTGTATTTAGTTGGCTTTAGGTGGATTTGTCTTGTCACTTTTGGACCTTAGATTCTGAGTGGCTGACATACCACTCCACAGATCTTAAAAGGCTTTTGATCTTTCTGTTGAAAGTTGTGGAGTTACCTCCTTAAGGGCAAAGGTTTTGATTGCGCATCTCTCTTCCTTGGAAAGTCATTTGTACATTCCCACAAGGGAAGGATCTAACAATGTAAACTTTGAAATGGGAACTATAAAATCAAAAGGGGAACTTTGGACAAAAAACACTGAAAAAACATCAAAAACATTGCTAAAAACAAAAAGTGTGTATATTGGAACGATGGTTTTTTTTAGGGTCAATTTTGAACATGTTTTAAAAATGGCAGTGAAAATGAAAATTTTGTGCAAAAAACACCCTGAAAAAGAAAAGTGTTGATAATGGAACGATGGTTTTTTTTTTAGAGTCAATTTTCTGCATTTTTAAAAAATGTTAGTAAAACCGAATTTTTATGTGCAAAAAAATAGTTGTTTATGAGGAAGAAAACACACTAATGTTTTTGGTAGCATAACATTTTTCTTTCCTAAGTATAAATTCAACATGTTTTAGTAATGACCGTAAAGATAAAATAATGGCATCTGAAATATATTAAAATTCTATTACCCCATAATCACCCTGCCACCCTCGCGGGCTGTTAGGCCACTAGGGTGGTGCGGAGGGCTATCCAGAATCGCCCCAACACCCTCGCAGGCTATCCAGAATTCCCAGAATCACCCCGCTCTCCACCCCATTGGGGCGGCCCAATGGCTCACGAGGGTGGCCGGTGATTCGGGGAATCACCCTGCCCTTCGCCCCACCCCGACGGCCCAATGGCCCCCGGGGGTGGCGGGGTGATTCCAAGAATCACATGCCCTCTACCCCACCCAGGCAGCCCAAACAGCTCGTGAGGGTGGTGGGGTGATTTTTGGGATCACCCAGCCCTCTGCCCCACCCCGGCGGCCCAATGACTTGCGGGCGTGGCAGGGCACCCCACCTTGGCGATCCAATGACCTGCG
Organism: Pinus taeda; assembly: GCA_000404065.3. Classification (NCBI taxonomy): domain Eukaryota; kingdom Viridiplantae; phylum Streptophyta; class Pinopsida; order Pinales; family Pinaceae; genus Pinus; species Pinus taeda. The sequence goes on along the minus strand of APFE030736023.1, from coordinate 22,005 downwards.
GGGGTGGTGGGGTGATTCCAGGAATAACCCCTCCCTCTGCCCCACCCTAGCAGCCTAACGACTCATAGGGGTGATAGGGTGATTTCGGGAATCACCCCACCTTGGCCCCCCATGGCAGCGCAACGGCCCGCGTGGGTGGCGGGGTGATTTTGGGAATTGTTAGCGCTCAAATCTACCTTAGGCTGAAATAAGGTAAAACTTGAGGCCACATCAAACCACGCTCAGTCTCGTAGCTAGCCCTACGAGGACAAGAGAGCGCTCTCTCTGAGTCAATCTCAGCAAAAGGTAATCAATGAGGTCGAGATGACTTATTTGATAACTAATTTTAGGCTAGGTATGAAATACAAGGAATTTGAAATTGATTTTTTGAAGTTTTGTTGAATTGAAGGGAAAGGCAATTTTGGGTGCAGGGATGAGGCACAGTTTTTGCAGAGGCCTACTTGGGGCAAGATAGGCGATTGTTTTGATGCCTTTAAAGAGATTGAATGGATAGATATGACTGGTGAGAGGTTAAGGAGAGCAAGAAACTTTTAAGGATTCTCCATAAACAGATGAAAACATGGAAAATTGAACAAACTTAAAGGCAGAGCATAGCAAAATTATGGATTCTACCTTAACACTTCATTTGTTCAATTGCAGAAGATTAGAGAAGGAAAGCGATACACATAAACAACTTACAAATACTGAAAGAAGCACACCATCAACACATAAAGCCATATGAATCCCAAATAGTGCCGCAAAACCCTGGTCTTTCCTTTGCCTAAAATGCAGATACAATATGTACAATAGAGTGTCAAGCTATTCCCAAGAGTCCAACCTCTGCTACTGAATGAAAATTTACATATATAGATCAAGCTAACCTCATTCCCTAACGTCTAGGGGTCGAGCTCCTCCTTCTAGGAGCAGTTTGAACCAATTCTAAACATGGAGCAAGAATCTAGATCAAAAAACCTGCTTCTAAAAAGAAGGAAACTGATTCATTACATTAATTTCTTGCTAATTTGTGAATGAATCATCTAGAAGAAGGTAGATAATTGCTATGTTACCTTA
>APFE030736023.1:0-13132 GCA_000404065.3 Pinus taeda | reverse complement strand
CCCAAGCAACTCTTCCTATTCATTGGAACCAACATAGTGCTTCCTTCAGCTGTGATCAAGAGAATGTCCTAGTCCACCATCGATATGGCTTGTGCAAGCCTCAGAAAATCTTGCCCCAGCATCATAGAATGATCATCCATGTCCACGATCCTCAAGTCCAACATTCTAAACCACGAGCGCAATATCACTTGAGTGTTCTCCATCACACCGATAACAACTTTCGGGGTAGAGTTGACTGCTTTGAAAGAACTCCACTCTCTTTTCATCTTAACCTTCTTTCCAAAAGACTTTGTTGCCTTCTTACTTAGGAAACTAAGAGTAGCTCCCGTGTCTGCCAAAGCTGCAAATCTTTTGCCACACACGGTCACTTGTACAACTCAACTTCAAGGAATTACCATCTTCCTTTGGTTTGATCTTGCACCTTACATCATCAACCTTTTTCAACAATTCAACCTCAGAAGAGTCCATCACCTTATGCTTCGACCTAACTTCTTTCTTAAGGTACTTCACCTCCTTGCTTGGCTCTTCTAAGCAACTCAATCCTGGTTCAACTTGACTTCCTTCAAGCTCATCCTTCATCACATTCTACTTAAGTGTACCAACCACGTGCCCATTGATTACTTCCATTGAACTAAGCTTCCAAACATCTCCTTGATTGTTTCGGTAGTATTCCCTAAGTCTGCCGTCGAGCTCATCCTACTCTATTACAACGACCTTTTTAGAAAAGTCCCTTCTCATCACATCATCATATTGGCCCTTGAGTTCTTCAAGTTCTTCCTTTATCTTCGCACAGTCTTCCCGAATCTGCATATTCTCGCTTTCATTGAAGCCCATTCAGAACTCCATTTCCTCATTTGTTCCAATACCTTGTAATGGAAAGCTTTTCCCACATTGTGGGTAGGTTCACCTATCATAGGTCCTTCTGCAATCTCTTCTATTTGCTTTCTTTACAACCCTGAATCACCTTTCACAAGTTTTGATACCAACTTGTCACGAAGTGTAGTGGGACTAGCTTCCCTACAAATCCTACACCTCTGATACCAACTATTACGCTAGTGCAGTGGGATCAGCTCTTCATTGCAATTCACCAGCTCTGATACCATTTGTCATGCTAGTGCAGTGGGATCAACTCTTCATCGTAATTCACCAGCTCCGATACCATCTGTCACGCTAGAGCAGTGGGATCATCTCTTCATTGCAATTCACCACCTCTGATACCATCTGTCATGCTAGTGGAGTAGGATTAGCTCTTCATCGCAATTCACTAGTTTTGATACTGTTTGTCATGCTAGTGCAGTGGGATTAGCTCTTCGTCGCAATTCACCAGCTCTAATACCATCTATCATGCCCCTACACTGGCGGTACTCTTCCAATCGCACTATAGGATGTGCTTCTTGATGCAGGGAGGCCTTGCAAAAACCAGGATCTTCACACAATTACCATGCTTCCACCAACTAATTCAGATATAACCATTTAAAGCAGTGTTCACAACAGTTGTATAAATGCTTCAATGCGCCGAGATCTATTCAAACGCTCACTACTATCCAACAACAACATCGCTGCTTCAGACCCCCAAAATCATTGGTTTCCCGACATAGCAAAATGAAAACTTATAACAGTATTAAATCAGTAAACCCCCGATTCGCAACCCAATTCCATAATCGGGCTGGCAAAGATCCCAATTCTTTTTTTAATTCTGTGTGGAAAATATCTCTCTCCAGATATCAAGGAAAGTTACAATACAACGAAGAGAAAATATAATTTTATTGGATGGGCAACAATGACAGGAAAGTAACAATTTGAGTTTCAATGAGACGAATTTTGTATTCTATAAAAATCCTGTTTTCAACTAGATTTATAACGAAGACACTTTATCTTCAGCCTCTAAATTTGTGACATCTTCATAATCACTAGGGACATCAGGACCAGGTGGAATGCCTCCGAGAAAATCTGTCATGGGCAAATTGGTTCCAATTGCACTTCTGTATGCAATAACAAGAGAACGTAGCTCACAGTTTGCATACGGCTTAGACTTACACGTTGTGTATCAAATCGCCCCGTCATCAGCAATAAACTACAACCCCGCAGCATCAAATTAATACTACAACTTCACATGGCGCCTCACTCCTGGACGGAGATTCAACTTGGCGCTCACGTATTGTAGTTCAATTTAATTAATATTGCCGCTATTACGCCTTCCACACGCCATGAAATTAAACTATTGAAATTAATCTATGTGAACAGAGTTTTTTCCTCTGTCATGGAACCATAAATCGAAGCCACAACGTAATAATGGGAAGAAAAAAAACAATCTATATCATTCTAGCACACACAGTAAAGCATCAATGCATACATAATAGGCGATTCAACTTCTTTTAACACACAGTCCAATTATCATTAAAGGCATGTAACCACATTAGCAAAATCTCATCAAGCTTTTCAGAGAACAGCGAGAGGGATTTTTTTTTCCATAATTTTGACGTCGCCCTCTCTCTACTGAGAGCTTAGCTACCTCCTTATTGAATACATAATAATGGATACATACAATAGATCTTCTAGACCTTATCTCATAAGAAAAGAAGGCTTTTTCTTCTTTTTACATAATGATTTAAAACATGGAGCTTTATTCCCTATTTTTGTCCAAATTTTAACTAAAAAAACATAGAAATTCTATCCCATTTTTATTCCATATTTACACATGAAGATGTTCTAGATGCTCCTGCATCATACACCCAACCTTAAAATTAATCATGATCTCCTAATCATGTGTTGGAATCTGTGTATGCTTGGATCCCACACCTTGTGTTGCAAGTTTCCATTTGCCGCTGCTTTTGTCTATTGTTCTTCTCCAGGTCTCCACACCTTATGCCGCTCTGCTCCACTAGTTGCACTCTTGCAATCTTTTGTTGTCTTCCTCTTGCTGCTTCTCTTTTGTTTCACTGTTGCTGGTCTCTTCCAGGACTCCTTCACCATCATCCGCTTCATCAATTCAATTTTTCTGTCCAATATATTTTTCCCAGCATCTTCATTTAGACCTGTACTCACAAAACAATTGTTAAAATAAAAAACATAAGGCTTCAGTGCCCCTTCTGTTGCTATCAATGTCGTCTCAACTGTCACTATGGATGTTGCTGCCGCTGTCGCCATAGATGTTGCTACCTCCCAAACTTCCTATCCCTCTGCAACATGCTTTGGCTCATCACTTGCAATTTCATCTGCAACTTCATCTGCAACTTTTTCCTCTGGTTCAGATGTCTCCAGCAAATATTTCAGCACATAAGTCCTCTGTCTCTCCAACTCTCTTCTCTGGAGATCTAGTTTTCTATACAATTCAACAACTTCATTAGGAGTAGATCTTGGAAACTTCACATAACCTTTTATACCTTCAACAACTTTTGACCAATCATGAGCTGGTCCTTCTTTCTCCACATCAACATCTAGATTAGATTCCTTCTTCATGACAATATCAGCCAATTGTCTTTTACCTGCAAACATACACAAATTGTTAGATTTAAAACCATATGACCCTTTGGTCTTACTTAAAGTTTCAGTCTTCAAGTCTTCATCTTCACTATCTCCCAGACATTCTCCTTGTTCCATTTCAACTTCCTCTTGACTCATCTTCTTGCCATTTACCTTGGCATCCTCTTTCTTATGTCCTCTATTGTGGCTTTTTCCTGAACCTCTTCCTCCTCTATAAAAACTCCCTACCTCTAGCAGACTGCTTCCTCGTGAGTTTCTCACTCACCATGAGTTGCACTAGCCTCTGCAACAACAATCTCTCTTGCTGCAACTTACCTCACCAATCCTTCCCTCCAGATGTGGTCTTTTCGTAAGTACTTGGTTCACTGCCTCTGGAACCTCTTGAGCACTCCTCTGCTCTCTCTAGGCTATCTCTTCAACTCACCTTCCTCTTTTTCAGGACACTGCAATTTTCCTCCTTATTCAGCCTTCAGCTAAATGCTAGGTTCACTACCACCTTCTCTACAACCATAAACTTTAATCATAAACTTCAAATCAAAAAATCATCTCACCTCTTAAGATCTTGCATGATCTTGTCTTCGTTCCGCTTCTGCAATTCTTCTTCACTTGTGTAGTTTGCATATCAGATCTGATCTTCCTTTCAATCAAAAAAACACTTCAATTCTTCAACAAAACAAAACAATCACTCTTCATTGAAAACAGAGCCAGGCTTTGATACCACTTGATGCAGGGGAGGCCCTGCAAAAACCAGGATCTTCACACAATTACCATGCTTCCACCAACTAATTCAGATATAACCATTTAAAGCAGTGTTCACAACAGTTGTATAAATGCTTCAATGCGCCGAGATCTATTCAAACGCTCACTACTGTCCAACAACAACATCGCTGCTTCAGACCCCCAAAATCATTGGTTTCCCGACATAGCAAAATGAAAACTTATAACAGTATTAAATCAGTAAACCCCCGATTCGCAACCCAATTCCACAATCGGGCTGGCAAAGATCCCAATTCTTTTTTTAATTCTGTGTGGAAAATATCTCTCTCCAGATATCAAGGAAAGTTACAATACAACGAAGAGAAAATATAATTTTATTGGACGGGCAACAATGACAGGAAAGTAACAATTTGAGTTTCAATGAGACGAATTTTGTATTCTATAAAAATCCTGTTTTCAACTGGATTTATAACGAAGACACTTTATCTTCAGCCTCTAAATTTGTGACATCTTCATAATCACTAGGGACATTAGGACCAGGTGGAATGCCTCCGGGAAAATCTGTCATAGGCAAATTGGTTCCAATTGTGCTTCTGTATGCAATAACAAGAAAACGTAGCTCACAGTTTGCATACGGCTCAGACTTACACGTTGTGTATCAAATCGCCCCGTCATCAACAATAAACTACAACCCCGTAGCATCAAATTAATACTACAACTTCACATGGCGCCTCACTCCTGGACGGAGATTCAACTTGGCGCTCGCGTATTGTAGTTCAGTTTAATTAATATTGCCGCTATCACGCCTTCCACACGCCATGAAATTAAACTATTGAAATTAATCTATGTGAACAGAGTTTTTTCCTCTGTCATGGAGCCATAAATCGAAGCCACAACGTAATAATGGGAAGAAAAAAAACAATCTATATCATTCTAGCACACACAGTAAAGCATCAATGCATACATAATAGGCGATTCAACTTCTTTTAACACACAGTCCAATTATTATTAAAGGCATGTAACCACATTAGCAAAATCTCATAGAGTTTTTCAGAGAATAGCGAGAGGGATTTTTTTTTCCATACTTTTGGCATCGCCCTCTCTCTGCTGAGAGCTTAGCTACATCCTTATTTTATACATAATAATGGATACATACAATAGATCTTCTAGACCTTATCTCATAAGAAAAGTATGCTTTTTCTTCTTTTTACATAATGATTTAAAACATGGAGCTTTATTCCCTATTTTTATCCAAATTTTAACTAAAAAAAACATAGAAATTCTATCCCCTTTTTATTCCATATTTACACATGAAGATGTTCTAGATGCTCCTGCATCACTTCTTAAGGATTTCTGCTCTACCATGGGTATGACGGTTAACACTGACAAAACAAAAGTTATGATTATCAAATCTAAGAAGGACACTTACGCTAATTTTATGTATGACAATAATAACTTGGGGGAAGTGTATTCTTACAAGTACCTAGGAATTGATATTCATCACAAGCTCAACTGGAACCATAGCATTGAGAAAGGGATTAATGGGGGGTGGAAAGCTTATTTTGGTCTTGAAAATAATTGTAAAACAACAAACCTCGTAATGTGGGATAAAAAGAAGTTCCTCTTTGAAACTTTAGTCACTCCTGTTATCTTATATGGCTGTGAGGTTTGGGGTTGCAGCATCTCCAGAGAAACATGGAGAAAGATTGAACAAATCCAAAAGCATTTTATAACTTATAACCTGAAAATTAAAAGTAATACACCCTATCCTATTCTCCTTATAGAAGCAGGTATTTCCGCTATTGAGAGCCTAGCTATGATTAGGTTTTTGTTGTACAAGCACAAACTCAATAGCATAGACGATCATAGACTTCCTAAGCTAGCTTTAAATTCCAGCCAAAACCACCTAAGGCTCAATCGAGGGTGGCATAAAGACACAAGGGCCTGGTTAAACTATTGGGAGATCAACGAGAATGAAGCATTGCAAAACATAAATAACATTAAATATATTGTTACTTCTAAGTTCAAAGAAAAAATGTGGTGTGAGAAAGATTTGGCGGCTAAAAGAAAATTAAGTTATTATAAGAAGGTCATCAACCCCACCCTAGAAGATCAAAAGTATCTCTCTATTTTAACTAGCTCAAAGAAGAAAATTAATATAGCAAAGATTAGAACGAATTCTCATGAGCTCCATAGTGAAATAGGTAGTTGGGCAGTTCCTAAAACACCATGGATGGAAATGATCTGCCATATATGTGAGAATAGGAACATTGAGGATGAAAACCACTTCCTCATAGAGTGCCCCACGTACAATCACATTAATCTCATTTTCACAATATTTGTTACAATATTGACCTTCCTAGCCTTTTACAATGTCAAAATTATAGTGAGCTTGGGAGGCTTCTCTCCAAGCTTTTTGAGCATGGAATAAAATTCCTTTAAATCCAAAATAAACTAATTTGTTTCTTTAGATTTGAAGAACCAAGATTTGCTCTCCAAAAGACGTAACTACCACCACCATCATCATATATATAATTTTAATGTAAAAAAATTAAAGTATTAATAATTAAATTTCACTAAAAGTATCTTTTTATTTTATTTTTAGTATTAAATTAAATTTATGAAGAAGAGTATTATTTTATTTATTAAATAAAAAATTAATTATATTGCTAAAAAATTATATTGTATTTAAAAAAAGAAGATTAATAATACTATATGATATGTGAATTTGGGGTTTAAAAAATTGGATTCAATTGTCATTTAAAGATTGTAAAAATTATTAAACTATTTAGCAATTTACTATACATATTATTTGATTTCATGGTCTAATTTATTTTGTATCACTTTTCACAATTAGTGAACATTGCACTACGGGATTTATAAAAACTCATCTCACCACCTCTTCTTAACTCTTTTATATTTCACAACCTTTTTTACTCTTATATTGTCATGGACTAAAAATTTTAATTAGTAATAAATATATTATAAAATAAGTTTTAAAATTCTTAAACATTTGACTAAATTTTGGTTCTTAACTGTGGGTTTGGTACAGTGATGTGCGGTTTGACGGTAGGTCCTCTTGAGCAAAGCCCAGGAGATCTAGGTTAAAATCTCATGGAGTACAGTGACCTGTTATGGTGGCAGACTCCCCAAACGGTCTCACATCCTTATAATATTTACGTGGTAAGGCATTTCCCTCTGAAATCAACTCCCCTCTCTACCCACCTGTCATCTTTATACACCATAAAATTATATGTTAGACCATTGCAAAAATTTCACACTAGTAGACATAACCAGTTTGCACAATGATCTAACGGTTACAAATTCGTTGCTGAAACGATGTACACACTAGTAGACATAACCGATTACAGCATGGTATCATAAATTTATAGCTTGACACTGAAATGGTCTACGCAACGCGTTGTGGCAAGGGAAAATCAGGCGTGACGAGCCTCCTTTACTTACTATTATGGTGGCAGACTCCCCAAACGGTCTCACATCCTTATAATATTTACGTGGTAAGGTGTTTCCCTCTGAAATCAACTCCCCTCTCTACCCACCTGTCATCTTTATACACCATAAAATTATATGTTAGAACATTGCAAAAATTTCACACTAGTAGACATAACCAGTTTGCGCAATGATCTAACGGTTACAAATTCGTTGCTGAAACGATGTACACACTAGTAGACATAACCGATTACAGCATGGTATCATAAATTTATAGCTTGACACTGAAATGGTCTACGCAACGCGTTGTGGCAAGGGAAAATCAGGCGTGACGAGCCTCCTTTACTTACGATTAGGGCAGGTTGTTCGACAAGAAGGAAAAGCAGCCGAGAATTTTTTTATACAGGTTATGTATTAAATCATGGGAATGGCGATGGCCACTGGCAACTTGACAATGAAATTGTATGTGCAGGGGTAACTTGACATTGAAATTGTATGTGCAGCAAAGACCTCCTTTACGTACGTACGTTTCTCAAAGAAATATAAGCTCGTTAAGCAACTTAACGATCACAAATTTGGTTTTAATTCTTTTCTTTTGCAGGAAATATAGGCTCGTTAAGCAACTTAACGATCACAAATTTGGTTCTAATTCTTTTATTTTGCGGCTCCTAATGCACAATGTTCCGAACTCAAGCCAGGGTATGTTTTTCTCCATAATACTGCACATTAATTGGAATGAAATATTAGGTTATTTCGGTCTTTCTCGGAATAATATTACACATTAGTTTTTCATGATATAAACTCTAACCATGTTCTCCTGTGTCTTTCTGAGAATAATACTGCACATTAGTTTTTCATGATATAAAAGTTGGCCATGTTTTCCTGTGATCCACCTGCGGGATTGGAATACTTGCACATGGGTTCCACTCCAAAAATAATTCACAGGGATGCGAACACTGCCAACATTCGATTTACACCGCAATTTGAATAGAATATTGGGCGATTTCGGTCCAAGGATGACAATTGATGGGGAGGCTTCTCACATTTACCACTGCAGTAAAAGTAACGGCATGATACCTCTATCCAGTGTAAACCACATACATCCTACAATCTCTTTCTATTATCCACACTGAGTAACTGGATTAACTATTATAAGAGGATGGATTCTTTGTATTTTTCTATAGAGAGCAGTTAAAAAATTTGTATTGTATTTTTTCAATGATTGGCTTAAGCTTTTTTCCATAGTTATTTTCAAACTCAACTCAAATGTTGATGGACAAGAGTGCTGTGTATAGTTTTGGAGTGGTTTTGTGGGAGATTATAGGTGGTAGACAAGCTATGCAAAACTAGGAGCAGAGGAACGAAACCTAGTTGGATGGGTAAGGAATTTTATATTTTTTCCATCCATTGCAGATTTTGCAAATCTGATAGCTTTTCATTCAAAACCTGTTATATTTTAAAACCTATTTTATTTTATATTCTACTTGTAAATTTTGAAATATCGGTGGGTTGGGTAAGGAATTTGATAATTTTTCATCCAAAACTTGTTATATTTTATATTATAATGGTAAATTTCTAAAAAAGAATGAAAATGGTTTGAATTTACTTCTATGAAAGATTATAAAAACAAAAATCAAATTATAATATTGTAACTTTGTAGTTTGTAATCCATCTTAAATTAAGAATAATCGCGATTACTGGAAAATTAGAATAAAATAACAAAAATCTTAGACGAAAGGCTCCGTGGAAATTACGAGATAAAATCCATTACTCGCGTTGCTAATCTAGCGATTAGATGTGTTCAGCGAGATCAGTAGGGCTATTGCAGAAGAGCAGGGAGCGCTAACGGTAGGACTTGTTTATTTCATGCACTGAGAAGACGTTAAACGCAGATTTTCAGGATGACTGAACTTTTGATGGAGCTATATCTTGCTCTTGATGTATTGTGCATTTTTGAAATCCAGTGAACGCAAGATTTTTCCATATATTTCTGATTTACAGATAAAATATGCACTGAATTGAAAAGAAAGAGATGTAGCTCTCAGGTGTGGCCTACACCTGGAGACTACACTCACAAAACTTGAGAGATTTCTCTCGTTCACTCTATTACTCTTCAATCAAAAGATTACATCATTCAATACAATACTAGGAAATACGAAGTTGTACTCAAACCCCATAACTATATGAACTAATCCTAAACTAGGGAGAAAGTTACAACAATGTAACCATTTTCTCCATTAATAATAAAATAATATTAATTATTCTCAACTCCCCCCCTTAATCGAGAAAGGGTTCTCCTGAACTCCTAGCATCTTTCTAAACAATTCAAATTTTACTCGTGCAAGAGGCTTTGTAAAAATGTCAGCCACATTGTCACAAGTTTTACAATATTCAACAGCAATTTCATTTGACTGTATTTTCTCTCTAACAAAATGGAACTGACTGTCTATATGCTTGGTGTTTTTGTGGAACACAGGATTGTATGCTAATTTGATGGTGCTCTGGTTGTCGCTTTTGATAGAAGTGGGTTGCTTCTGTTCTTTTCCTGCATCTTTCAGAAGTCTCCTCAACCAGATCGCTTCACATGTTGCTGCACACAATGCTTGATACTCAGCTTCACATGATGACAAAGCTACAATACTTTGTTTCTTGTTGCTCCATGCTACGACTCCGGAACCTATGTTAAATGCATAACCTGTGATAGACCTCCGATCATCCAAGTTACCTGCCCAGTCTGAGTCTGAAAAACCTGCTAGAGTAACATCAGATACATCAGTGTATAAAATACCAAAATCAACAGTACCACAAAGATACCTCAACACGCTTTTCGCTACATTCCAATGACTTTCAAGCGGTTTCGCCATAAATTGGCTCAGCACACTAACAGAGTATGCCAAGTCAGGTCTGGTTGTTGTAAGGTATATCAGGCTGCCAACCAGCTATCTATACATTGTGGCATCTACCTCCTTAGTGCCATCATCACTGCTCAATTTCAGATTCTGTTGCAAAGGTGTTGCTACTGTTCTACATTGATCCATAGTAAACTTTTCTAACAGATTACTAGCATACTTCCCTTGGGTAAGAAAAGTTTGCCCAGTATCTCTAAATACTTCTAATCCCAGACAATAGTGAAGGCTTCCGAGATCCTTCATTTCAAAAACTTGTGCCATCAGCCTTTTGATTCCTTTGATTAAATCAAATGCATTTCCTGTTATAATCATGTCGTCCACATACAAAGAAATCAAAACAATCTGCCCCTAATTATTGTACTTGGTATACAAATTTGGGTCATTTAAACTTCTATGGAAACCATACTCTATAAAGAAAGAATCAACTTTTTCATACCACGACCTGGGTGTTTGCTTTAAACCATATAAAGCCTTTTTCAGTCTGCAAACAAGATGTTCCTGCCCCTGCTTTACATATCCTTCTGGCTGTGCTAAGTAAATTTCTTCTTTTAAATCACCATTTAAAAATGCAGATTTAACATCAAGATGGTATAATTCCCAATTATGTTTAGTAGCTAAAGCAATAAGCATTCTGATTGTATTTAGCTTCTCTACATGTGCAAAAGTATCATCAAAATCTATACCTTCCTTTTGTGAATATCCTTTTGCAACCAACCTAGCTTTTAACTTATCTATACTTCCGTCTGCATTCATTTTTGGTTTAAACAGCCACTTACATCCTATAGGAGTTTTATTTTTAGGCAGTTCAACTAAATCCCAAGTATCATTTCTAAAGATTGATTCCATTTCTTCATCCATTGCAGCTCTCCATTCCTTAAATTGACTAGCTTCTTTATAATTGGAGGGTTCTACAATGTTCAAAACTTTTGACATTAAAGCATAGCTTCTCAACTTCAATGGTAATTGAGTCTTCCTACCTGACCTCCTTGGTAGGGGTGGACTTACCTCAAATTTGTTTTCCTCTGCAATAATTGGGCCTGCTTTTTCACCTTCTTGTTGTTCTTCTTCATTCTCTTCTTCCTTCTCCTGTTCCTACTCCCTCTCATCCTCGCTGCTTTCCTCCAACAGCAATGGAATGTGCCAATCATCTCCAACATAAGCTTTCCTTTCCTGCACCTGTTCATGAAAGACCACATCTCTACTAGCAAATGTCTTACGAGAGTCAGGATTGAACAGTTTGTATGCCTTAAACTCTATGCCATAACCAACTAAGATGCATTTAACTACCTTAGGGTCTAATTTCTTTCTATCAGCTTTGGGTACATGTGCAAATGCCTTTGACCCAAAGACTCTTAAGTGGTTTACTGCTGGTTTAAATCCATATAAGGCTTCAAAAGGGGTTTTGAAACCAAGAAACCTAGTAGAACTTCTATTTTTCAAATATACAGCAGTATTTATCGCTTCTGCCCAAAACATATTAGATAGACCCTTACCTTGCAGCATGCTCCTTGCACACTCCACCAATGTTCTGTTTTTACGCTCTGCAACTCCGTTTTGCTGTGGTGTATGCGGCACTGTATATTGCTGAACAATCCCATGAGTTTTGCAATATTTCATGAATTCCTTTAATTTGTATTCTCCTCCTTGATCAGATCGGAGAATTTTAATACTTTTTCCAAACTGTTTTTCTACCAGGGTTTTGAACTCTATAAAACATTGGAAAGTCTGACTTTTCTTGTTTAAAAAATAAACCCAAGAGTACCTAGTGCAATCATCAGTAAATAACAAAAAATAGTATGCTCCCCCTAGCGACCTTGTCTGCATGGGACCACATACATCAGTGTGCACTAGCTCTAAGATTTCTGTTTGCCTCCTATCATGCACAGGAAACTGTTCTCTGTGCATCTTTCCTAGGGCACAACCATCACAATTCAACTGAATGTTACGAAAGATGAGGAGACCTTCGACCATACCTTTCTTTTGTAACAACATAAAATCCTGCAGATTCAGATGACCAAACCTCTGATGCCAGAGTTGTTCAGCTGTCGACTCTCCTGCTAGCATGGCTTGCTTCGGTATACTTTTTGCATCCAACCTGTACAGGCTTCCAACTCGCATGCCTGTTGCAACAGTTTCATCCCTGCAATCCTTTATCACACAGTGAGTCTTGAAGAATTCAACATGCATATCCTGGTCAGCCATCATGGATACAGATATTAGGTTTTTCTTTATTCCAGGGACATATAACACATTTGAAAGGTGACTGATTTTTCCATTAGGCAACTTAACTGAAATCACCCCATGACCTTTAATATGATATCCATTATCATCCCCTAGATATATTTTTGATCCATTTATAACTTCTTCAAGACTGTCAAAAAATTATTTATTACCTGTCATGTGTGATGATGCTCCGGAATCGACATACTAGATGTCATCTTCGTTTGATGCTGTTAGGGCACAGTCGACTGTGAACAGTCGAAATTCATGACTGAAGTCTTCTTCTTCTTCTACAAAATATCCTCTGTGTTTTGGATTTACCTGTCTCCTCCTTGCCTCATTAGCCTGCTTCT
>APFE030736016.1:0-11986 GCA_000404065.3 Pinus taeda | reverse complement strand
GTGTCAATGTGGTTACTCTTTTTGTGGAAAGCATGATTTTTTCATAAATAAATCACTGAACTATTATCAATTTAACTTAGAGTTGGATCTTTCAAAACATTTGAAATACCTTTTAGTAATGTTCTCAACCACACTGCTTGACAAGCTGCTGAATTTTCTACTACATATTTTGCCTCTGTAGAATAATTTAAACGATTGACTATTTCTTAAATTCCGATGAAATCATTGAAAAACATACCCTCAAGTGCTTTTATGATCATCTAAACTCCCTGTGTAATCACTGTATGTATAACTTGAAAGTGGGAGATTTTTAGAATGTGTATAGAATAACCATAGTCTATTGTCCTTGTAATATATCTTAAGATCTTTTTTGCAACCTTGTAATGATAAATATTAGGTGACTAAACATACCTCAAGACGAAACTTGTTGCTAACATAATATTAGGTCTAGCTGCACTTAGATAGAACAAGCTACCAACTAGACTATTATACATAATGGGATCAACTGGTGGTGCTATATCTTCATTTCTCAGTTTGATACCTTGAGAAATTGGTGTATCTACATTTTTCTAATTGGTCATTATGAACTTTTCAATGATGTTGGTGGCATATTTTTATTAACCAAGAAAAATGCCATTAGAAGATTGGTGAATTTCAATTCCTAAGAAGAATTTCATTGCCCCTAAATCTGTCATATCAAACACTATCTACATTGCTACTTTGAAGTCTTCTAACATCATATTTCCTGTATAAAGAAGGTCATCAAGATAAAGTCATACAACAATAAGTATACCTTCATGAGATTTGGTATACAAAGTTGGTTCATGCGTGTTTCTGCAAAAACCACTTCTGATGAGATACTTGTCAATATGACTATGTTAAGCTCTTGGAGCTTATTTCAAACCATACAAAGATTTCTTCAATATGTATACTTTATGCTTCTGTCCTGGAACTTCAAAACCTAAAGGTTTCTCTAGAAAAACTTCTTTTGGAATTATAACATTTACAAAGGCATACTTTACATCAAGTTGATAGACTTTCCATTTATGTTGAACTATTGTGGACAAAATGATTCTCACGATGGCTAACATTTCCACTAGAGCAAAGGTTTCATCATAGTCGAGACCAAACTATTGTGAGAATCCTTTGGCAACTATCCTGGCCTTATGTTTCGCAATCTCTCCTTTTTTATTCACCTTGGTCTTAATATAGCCGTTTTACACCAATTCTAGTTTTCATATGTTTGTGTTGAGGCCGAGAGCCATTCGAATGCATAGCTTGTATAAACACAGTCACAACACTGTATGTTTTAATAATTATACATACAAAGTGAAAATATGGTTTGATTTTGGTGACAATATAAACAGTGTAGGGCGTAGAGCATACATGGAACAGTATGAAAATTGTTTTCATATGTATTTTGTTTACAAGAACAAAGATTAGCATACTGACAGAGGTATATAGAGGTTTGATTGCTTGAATGGGGATCTAAAAAATGGTGTTGTTGTAAAGAGAGGGTAAACAGAGGTTGAAGAATATTAAAGATAAATTGTTGAGAAGAAGCAGGTAAGCCTCTTTGCTTCCAGAATTTCATTTTAAAAAAACAATAGTCATAAATTTTTTATTGTTGAGATGAAATTAGTAACAGCAGAAGCATACATTCACTGGTTTTCAGAAACGATGACAGCCCGAGTAGAACCAAAATTTCAGATAGAAAGCTGGGGGAAGGAAACTATAGAAAAACTTTATCAAGCAGGGATGATAGGATTTTTACAAAAATTTGATGGCCATTCTGAAGAGATAACCATGGTCTTTATAAACAATTTCAGTCAGGACTAGACACGAGTAGGAGAAGTCATTATTCCTGTGACCCAGGAATACCTTTCCAAAGCCTTAGATTTGCCAATGATAGGGGAGAAGTATTACAAAGGCCTACACTTCAAGGAGAAAGCATGGACTTTCTTTCTTGAGAAGAACCGGAAGGGGACTTTTGATAGGACAAAAAGGATACCAAGAGAATGGTTCAATGAACCATGGGGTGAGTTGGTTTCTGTCATCTAGAAGTTTTTGACTTGTGATAGAGGATATAGCATTGCCCACTTGTATCGTTTCAGGCTTCTACAACATATTAAAGGGGAGGATAGGATTAATTTACCATATTTTCTATATAGGAGCCTCTTGAGAATGATTGAAACAGTGAAGCAAGAACACAGGCCTAAGGCAGGACATATTTACCACGAAGGAATGATCAAAATCCTAGTTGAGTTTCAGGTGAGATCACAGGGCATAGTATGGAGATAATTCATGTCCAAAAATCAGTGCATTGAACAGATTAATGAATCACAGGATAAAATAGAACAGGAAAATAGAAGCTTGATGAAATCACCCTTGTATCCCAGAACAAGAGCTAAAAACATGGCCATGTAGGAAACTGCAATATCTGTTATGTCTATTTCTAGAAGATTTAGGAATAAGAGTCCCATTGACTTAGACAAGGAAGTAGAAGCATATTCTCCAAGAAAAGGAGAAGAAAATGGCATTGCACAAGAAGTCCTTGAAAGGGATTCTTCATATGATGATGCAGCAACAACATCATTAATGAAAACAACACAAGATTTTGAAAAAGAAATCAATTTGGGAAGAATCTGGGACTTAACTCATCAATTCCAAATTAGAAAAATCCTGGAAAAACAATTAACAGAAGAGAACGAGGCACATAAGAAGGATAATGCTAATTTGGTCAAAGCAGATGAAAATTTCAAAGAAGAATTAGGTAGACTGAAACGGAAAAATGATCTACTTTCTAAGCAAGCATTTAAATGGCTAAAGGAAAAGAACATGTGGCAGGCAAAATATGAGAAACAGAAGGTTAAAGAAGCTTTGTTCATGGAGAGGCGTAACTCAGGATTGGATTTTTTTGTTAGGGAAGCATCTACAGGTACAACATCTACTACAGAAAGAAGATGATCAAAGAGGAGTAAGCAAGCATGGGGACATGCTTGATGATAAGCAACAGAGAGATGTTGGGCCTTAGTTTTGGTCTTATTTTTCTCTAAGAAACTTACTAATCCATCTATTTATCATCCATTTTCACTTCATTCATTCCATTTTGATGTATATTTGATATCCATTCAGGTATTTAACTTTAATTTGTCAATTTCTAAAGTTTTTCTGAAACTTTGATTTTAAGTGCAAATTTGGCACATTCAGAAATTCTCGTAATCACTCTATGGTTGATGTGGTTGTAGGACACTTGGGCACGAATTGAATACATGAATGGGAAGCTTGCGAACTAGGACTAAGCCACTTATGTTTAGTTTGAACAGAACAGGCTTTATTAGGCCCATTTGTTGCTAGTCAATCATGACTAGTCATTCAGAAATCCCATAGAAATAGGGCAGTTTTGAGATTCTATGGGATTGGTCATATTTCTTGGGATGGGAGTAGTGAATTCAAATTGGATATATGGATTAGAGTATATGGGTTTGTTAGAGTGAATATAGATCAATTTTTTTCATGAGACTTCTTATTTAAGAGCCACAACATTGATGGCTTATGTATTGACTTATTATACTTTTATGCTGTGACACTTTTGGATTGAGGAGTTAATTTGAAGAATTGTGCTCTTATTATTTTGCTGCTCAATGCTATGGATGTGTAACTGATTTGAGCTTCTGATATCACTTCTCAAGTGTGCAAGGCAAGGGTGGAGGGCCCCCACTCCAAGCTAAGTACACTTCCTTGTTAATTAGTTTTATTTCTTGTAATTTATTTATTGTAGAACTGGTTTTTCAAAGATTTACTTCAGATTGGTTTATGGTTCATGCATGGTGATTGATTGAATTAGTTCTTAGCTTATTCATCACTTTATTAATTTGGAGAAAAACAAGTCTTCAAGTTTAGCATCTCTTCTACTAACATGATGAATTAAAACTAGTTTCTTTGGTTTGCATGCAAGTAGTTTCTTATTGTGATTTTGGTATTGAGATGAATAAATTATGATGAAATACTTTATGTGTCTCTTAATTTAAGAGCTTCTTTCATTAAAAATTTATCCATCTTAAGTTCTTGGTTTTAATCTCTGATTCATTAAGTGGTAGTTGAGGCAAAGGTGGACTTCTTGAGTCAAGAACCATTTCAATATTTTTCCTCTGCTTTAAACTAATTGAATTAGAGTTTTAGGATGTATTGCTTTAAGATTTTGAATAACTTATCTTTCAAGGTTTGATTATATCTGATCTTCACATATAGTGAACTTGCCTCAAAGCATAAACAACCGGGATTGATAAGAAATAATTGTGTTAATTTAGGTACACAAATTAGCTCAACACTAATGTTATTGATAAACATTAAGGCTAAGCATATGCTGAGCATATTCCCTTGAGAATCAATTTAGGGTGTCAAATAAAAAGAGGTCAAAAGATCCTCATACACATTAAGTTGGAAGGTCAATTAGGGATGAAATTTGGTACATACCTAAATCAATCACAGGGTATCAGTGGAAGTTAGATTAGGTATGCACTTCGATACATAACTAAATCGATCACTAGGTATCAGTGAACTCCAGAAATTCTATGGGTAGTTGCAAAACGATAGAGCGATTGACTTGGACTAGAAACATTGTGAATGAGACTTATAGTTCACCAACCCACAAAATCATAGGTCATTTGATAAAAATATCGCTAAGATATCAGTAGTGGAGCGCATGCTAAATGTGAGGGACATAGTCAACTTCAATACTTTATTTATTGTTGATATTGAAATATTTTCTATATCTCCATATATAGGAATTTTGAAAGAGCATCACATAACTAACTTGGATAGAAAAAATCCTAAATTCAACCTAACTTTGGATTTATCAAGTACTTGAAGAGATCAAATGCCTCTACCTACACATTTTTCATTAATTTTTATGTTCAAAATTAAGATGAAGCTTGAAATTATATATATACAAAATGTGAAAGCAGATTAACAATTAAAACATTTACATACCACGAACATTATAATAATAATAATATTCACTTGGGTCTAATATTATTATATTAGGTTTATAATCCCTCGAATTTATAATAATAATAATAATAATAATAATAATAATAATCGCTCGGGTTTATTATTCCCTTAGGTTTATAATATCAATCATGGTCAACAATCATCAATCATAGGCAACCATGGTCAGCTATGGTTGAATGTCACATTGTGACAGGGATTGTCTCAATATGAAAACCAACCATGGTCAACCATTTTTATTTTAGTGTTTATAATATTTATCTTAGGGTTTATATCCTTTCAGTTTATAATATTAGTATCTTATGTCTAATATACTCCCATAATCTGTTGGGGTTTTATTATTAATCCCTTTGGTTTATGATTCTATTTGGTTTATAATATCAATCCCTTGGGTTTATCATTCCCTTGGGTTTATAATATAAATTATGGTCAATCATGGTCGATCATAGTCAACCATTGTTAACCATGGTGAACCATGGTCTCATGTCGCATTGTCACAAAAATTGTCTCCATGTGAAAATCATGGACAATCATGGTGAACTATGGTTAGCCATGGTTGATCAGGGTCAACCATGTTTTATAGAATGAAACATGGTCAACGATGGTCAACCATGATCGAACATCACATTGTGACAAGGATTGTCTTGATATGAAAAACATCCATGGTTAGCCATGGTTCGATGTCTCGTTGTGACAAATATTATTTTGATATGAAAAACATCCATGGTCAATAATGGTCTAACGTTCATAAGGATTGTCTCAATATGAAAATAAACCATGTTCAATTATTTTTACTTTATTTTTTATAGTATTTATCTTAAGTTTTATATAGCTTGGGTTTATAATATTAGTCCCCTTGGTTTAATATTATTCCCTTGGTTTCATAATCCCTTGGGGTTTTGGTATTAATCTCTTGGGGTTCTGGTATTAATCCCTTAGTTTATTATTCTCTTTTGTTTATAATATCAATCGCTTCGGTTTATCATTCTCTTAGGTTTATAATATCAATCACGATCAAATATCGTTAATCATAGGCGACCATGGTCAAATGTCATAATGTGACAAGGATTATCTCAATTACAAAATCATCCATGGTTAATTGTGTTTATTTTAGTGTTTGGAATATTTATCCTAGGCTTTATATACCTTGTTTTTATAATATTTGTCCCTTGGGTTTAATATTGTTCCCTTTGTTTCATAATCATTTCGGGTTTTAATATTAATCCCTTGCTTTTATAATTCACTTCGGTTGATAACATAAATACGCTAGGTTTAGTATTCCCTTTGGTTTATAATATCGACCATGTTCAATCATGGTCAATCATACTCATCCGTGGTTACCCATGGTCAACCATTGTCAAATGTCACATTGTGACAAAAATTGTCTCCATGTGAAAATCATGAACAATAATGGACAATTATGGTGAACCATGGTCAGCCATGGTTGGTCATGGTCAACCATGTTTTATAGAATCAAACATGGTCAATAATGGACAATCATGGGCAAATGCAACATTGTGAAAAATATTATCTCGATATGAAAAACATTGACGGTCAACCTTGGTCCAACATTGCATTTTGATAAAGATTGTCTTGATATGAAAAACATCCATGGTGAACCACGATCCAATGTCGCATTGTGATAAGTATTGTCTCAATATGAAAATCAATAGTTTCAACCATATTTATTTTAGTGTGTATAATATTTATCTTAGGGTAATACCTTAGGTTTATAATATTAGTCTCTTGGGTTTAATTTTATTCCAGTGGTTTCATAATTCCTTGGTGTCTTACTATTAGTCCCTTGGGATTTTTGTATTAATCCCTTACGTTTATTATTATCTTTGGCTTATAATATCAACCCCCTAGGTTTATTGTTCTCTTAAGTTTATAATATAAATCATGGTCAAATATCATCAATCATAGCCAATTGTGGTCAACCGTGGTCGGATGTCACAATGTGACAAGGATTGTCTGAATATGAAAATTAACCATGGTCAACCTTGCTTATTTTAGTGTTTGTAGTATTTCTCATAGGCTTTATATACATTGGGTTTATAATATTAGTCCTTTGGGTTTAATATTTTTCCCCTTCATTTCATAATCCCTTGGGGTTTAAGTATTAATCCCTTCGATTTATAATATAAATATGTTAGATTTATTATTCCCTTGGGTTTATAGTATTAGTCAAGGTCAGTCATGGTCAATAATACTCAACTATGGTTAACCATCCTCAAATGTCGAATTGTGACAAAAAATATCTCAATGTCAAAATCATTGAGAATTATGTTCAACCATGGTCAACCATGGTTGATTATGGTCAATCATGGTCAATCATTGTCGAATGTAGCATTTTGACTAAGATTGTGTCGCTATGAAAAACATACATGGTCAACCATGGTCGAACTATCACTCACTTGGGTTTATTATTCGCTTGAGTTTATAGTAAAAGTTATGGTCAATCATGGTCAATCATAGTCAACCATGCTTAACTATGGTCAACCATGGCCAAATGTTGCATTGTCACAAAACTTTTCCCCCAGTGAAAATCATGGACAATCATGGAAAATCATGGTGAACCATGGTCAACCATGGTTGATCATGGTTCACCATGTTTGATAGAATGAAACATGGTTAGCCATGGTAAACCATGGTCGAACATCAAATTGTGACAAAGATTGTCTCGATATGAAAAACGTCCATGGTCAACCATGGTTTGACATCGCATTGTGGCAAATATTATCTGGATATGGAAAACATCCATGGTCAACCATAGTCCATAATCACATTTTCATAATGATTGTCTCAATATGAAAATCAACCATGTTAAATCATGTTTATTTTAGTGTTTATAATATTTATCTTAGGGTTTATATACATTGGGTTTGTAATATTAGTCTCGTCGGTCTAATATTATCACCTTGGTTTCATAATCCCTCAGGGTTTTGGTATTAATCCCTTAGGGATTTTATTCTCTTTCATTTATAACATCAATTTCTTAGGTTTATTATTCCCTTAGATTTATAATATCAATCATGGTCAACTATCTTCAATCATAGCCAACCATGGTCAACCATGGTCAAATGCCACAATGTGAGAATGATTGTCTTAATATGAAAATTAATCATGGTCAGCCATGTTTACTTTAGTGCTTTTAATAGTTATCTTAGTGTTTATATACATTGGTTTTATAATATTAGTCCCTTTGATTTAATATTATTCCCTTTGTTTCATAATCCCTTGGGATTTTCATATTAATCGCTTGCATTTATTATTCCCTTCAGTTTATAATATAAATATGTTAGGTTTAGTATTTGTTTGTGTTTATAATATCAATCATGGCCAATCATGGTCAAGGATACTCAACCATTGTTGACCATGGCCAAATGTCGCATTGTGACAAAAATTGTCCCCATGTGAAAATCATGGATAGTCATGGACAATTATGGTCAACGAAGGTCAACCATGATTGATCATCATCAACCATGTTTTATAGAATCAAGCATGGACAATAATGGCCAATCATGGTCGAATGCAACATTTTGACAAATATTGTCACGATATAGAAAACATTCATGGTCAACCATCATCCAACATTGCATTGTGACAAAGATTGTCTTAATATGAAAAACATATATGGTCAACCATGGTCGAACGTCACATTGTGATAAGGATTACCTCAATATGAAAATCAACCATGATGAACCATATTTATGTTAGTGTTTATAATATTTATCTTTGGGTAATATCTTAGGTTTATAATATTAGTCCCCTAGGTTTAATATTATTCCCTTTTGTTCATATTCCCTTATGGTTTTAGTATTAATCCCTTGTGTTTATTATTTCCTTCGATTTATAATATAAATCTCTTAGGTTTAGTATTCCCTTCAGTTTATAATATCAATTACGATCAATCACGGTTAGTCATACTCAACCATGGTTAACCACGGTCAACCATACTCAAATATCATGTTGTGACGAAAATTATCTCCATGTGAAAATCATGGAAATTCATGTACAATGATGCTCAAGCATGGTCAACCATGTTTGATCATGGTTAACCATGTTTTATAGAATCTAATATGGGCGATGATGGTGAATCATGGTTGAACATAGCACTGCGACAAATATTGTGTCGATACATAAAACATCCATGGTCAAACACAGTCCAAGATCGCATTGGGAGAAGGATTGTCTCAATATAAAAATTAACCATGGTAAACCATATTTGTTATAGCGTTTACAATATTTATCTAAAAGAAATACCTTACGTTTATAATATTATTCCCTTGGTTTTATAATCCCTTGGGGTTTTAGTTATAATCCATTGGGTTTACTATTCCCTTCCTTATATTTACTATTTCCTTGGCTTTATAATATCAATCATGGTCAATCATGTTCAATCATACTCAACCTTGGCTAACAATGGTCAAATGTTGCATTGTGACAAAAATTGTCTCCATCTGAAAATGATGGAAAATCATGGAAAATTATGGTCAACCATGGTTGATCATGGTAAAACATGTTTTGTAGAATCAAACATGGTCAATCATGGTCAATATAGTGGAATGCACCATTTTAACAAAGATTGTCTCGATATGAAAAACATCCATGGTCAACCATGGTCTACTGTCGAATTCTGACAAATATTGTCTCGATATGAAAAACATACATGTTTAACCATGGTCAAACGTTGCATTGTGATAAGGATTGTCTCAATATGAAAATCAACCATGGTCATCGAAATTTATTTTAGTGTTTATAATATTTATCTTAGGGTAATACCTTAGGATAATAATATTAGTCCCGTAGGGTTAATATTCTTCACTTGGGTTCATAATCCCTTGGGTTTTAGAATTAATCCCTTGTGATGCAGGTGCATGCACTCAGACGGAAAAGAATTTGTTGTTCCCATGTTTCCGAGTTAAAAATAGGAAAAAAATAAAACTTGCCATCTTTTCTTTAAAAATTAGGATTAGCATTGATAATAAAACTTGCTAAATTATGAAAGCCTTGATTTATTAAAAGGCTGCTTTTGTAATTAAAAAAAAAAAAAGCAGGATTGGAAAAAAAACTCAGCGGTTGATAGTACTTTATTAAATGTTATTGAGGGATTTTTTTAGGCATAGAGAGTCAGATGGCAGCTCTTCAATGAAAAAAAACGTTGTCTTGGATTATGAATGAAGGGGGGTGCATTTCTGTGCAGAGGATATGACTTTGTAACGAATGTTTTCTTATAATTTATATGCAGTTCATATATATATATATATATATATATATATATAAACTGGTTTTGATTTGTGAACATTGAGATGATTTATTGGTGCAAACAACGCTAACAGATTGTTTATATTTTTATAATGTATAAGGGTTGTCAAACAAAAATGCAGTGGAAGTGTGGTTTGTGTTATTTACTGTTTTAATAATGGCTCAGGTTGTATTCCTAACCTATTTACATGCGTAATAAAAATTGGATTTTCCATTAAAGTTAGAGAGATCTCCGAATTGATGGGACGTGTCACAGAGAGGATAATGCTATCAGGCTGATTCGATGTTTTCCTCAATAATTGAATCCAATTGCAGTAAAATGTTAATCATAAGGAAAAGGCTTTCACCACCGGTACTCACGAATAATAATCTGCCTTTGTGATTTTTGTTCAATCACAAGATCTTTTCATTATGTGTCAGCATTTCATTCCCCACCTAAGGTCCTCTTACCGTATGGAATAATCCAATGTTTGTCACAACAATTAAGGACAATGGGAGGCAATGTGATGCGTCCAACATAGATTTAAAATATGCATGTGAGAACCAATGTGATGCGTCCACACTCTGAATAGAAGCTGAAGTTTCATTTAAAAAAACCTCCGAATGGTGGGGAGATTTTTTTAATCAAATGATATTATAGCATGCAAAACTGACTGGTAAGGAGGTTTTTATTGAGAGATTTCTATTGGGAGAATTCTGGAGATGCATGTTTAATGGCATAGTGTAGGAATTTACAGGGTAAGTTCCTCAGACAGAACACCAAAAGGACACCGCTCACAAACAGATCAGAGATCAATACACCAGTATTTTGACGTGGTTAAAACCCTCAAAGAGGGAAAGAGTCCACGGCTTGTGCCAACGTGGCTACTACAGGCAATTTATTAATAAAAGAATGAAAATTTACATAAGCTTCTCTCATGCACGGTTAACACAAATGACCCTCCATGCGCTTTAAATAGAATTCATGGACCAATCGGGTGTCAAGCCACGGATCAAGTGTCGGTAATACCGAGGAGAGAATGAACCGTCAGATCACTACATAACGTGACCGTCGGATTGTAAGTTACAAAATGTACAACGGTAAAGAAACACACTTTACCTAACTCTATACCTAACTCTATACTAGACCAAGTTGAACTTAACTATTTCCTATGTGTCGGAATATCCTAACATCCCCCCTTAAGAACAACTTGGGATAGGATTGAAGGATTTACAAATATGACACAATAGGAGAAGGAAGGAGGCACTAGAGCCTATCCCCCCTTAGTGACAACTTCCTGAAATCCAACCATAAATCAAAGTTTAGTAAATTTCGCATTTGTGAGAGCCTTTGTAAAGATGTTTGCAACTTGATCATCTGTTGAACAATATTTCACTTCAAGAAAATGGTCGTGAATGAGCTTTCTGATGAAGTGCATGTGTAGTTCAATGTGTTTTCTACGCTAATGCTGGACTGGATCTTTGCATAGTTGAATGGCACTTTGATTATCACACCAAAGTGTAGTCGGATGCTACTGCTGAAAGCCAAACTCTGATAGGATCTGACGAAGCCACAAGGCTTCTGTTATCATAAAATCATGCACTAAGGGCTGCTACTTAGTAAGATCTCATGCAACTGTTTCAAACCAGGCTTTAGACTAAGGTTTAGCCTCCTTAGTCAGAGAGGGCTCTCTCATAGATTTTTGATATGCATTTAAGGCAAGAAAAG
>APFE030736015.1:63755-93410 GCA_000404065.3 Pinus taeda | reverse complement strand
TGCAGTAATAACATTGGACATTGGATTTTTCATACCTTTGTCCTTGAGCATGATGTTGTCCTCTTTGTTGGTTGTTGCATTGGCCTTGGTTCTGATTCGGATTGCTGCCTCTTCCTTGAGAATTTGCTGGGCTATTCCTTCTATCTCTGTTTTGGCTTCTGCCTCTTCCTCTCTTGTTTCCTCTGCCTTGGCCTCTTCCTCTTCCAAAGGACATATGGGTCTTGAAGGCTTTCTCTAGAGATGGGTTTTCATTTCTACTCAACCTCTACTCATGTGTTATCAGTGATGCATGGAGTTCATCAACTGAAAAGTTTGAGAGATCCTTTGTCTCTTCTATGGTGGTGAAAATCACATCCAACTTTGAGGGTAGGACCCTCAAAAGTTTCTCCACAATCCTCCTTTCTTCAATAACTTCTCCATGTGTCCTCGTTTGTGTGATCAATCCAATCACATGTGTGAAGAATGAGTCAATATTGTCTGACTCTTTCATGTTCAGATTCTCAAAATGTTTCCTCAGCAATTGTAGTTTTGTTGTCTTCACTTTCTCCATGCCTTGATAGGCTATTTTAAGATTTTGCCATGCTTCTTTGGAAGTCTTAGCTGCTGCTATCCTTGGAAACACACTATGGTCCACTGCTTGATACAAAAATACAAGGGCTTTTGAATCCTTCTTCCTATTGCTCTTTAATAGATCTTTCTCTGCCTGAGTTAATCTATTAAACTCATTTTCATCTGTTGTTCTTCAAAACCATCTTGAACTAATCCCATAAATTTGACAGGCAACAGGGCCTCTCATGGTTATTTCCCAATAGTCATAGTTTTTCCCATTGAACTGTGGGAATTGAGGATTAAACATACCCATGCTGGTGCTGGTGCTGGCCATTCTAGCACTCTTTAACTATGCTTCTAAATCCTTGACTGTGTATTTAAAATACTGATTGTTTCTTCAGCAGTAACACAAAAAACTTTGAGGAATACCTGGATCTTTTTATTTGAGACTTCACTTTTCTGGAGAAGATTTACTGCTGCAACAAAAACTCCTTCCTTCAGCCTCTTTGACACCTTCAAAGAGCTTGGATCTGCTTTGATATCACTGTTGGGGATTTTTCTGGTAAAATCCCAAAAACAAAAATTAACTGAATACAGAGCTATGCTCTGTTTTTCTTCTCAGGATCTTTTGCACAGGGAAGCAAATAAAATTTCTGAGAATGGAGATTTTTCACACGAATAAAACTTTTATATTCATTAATAAAAAGCTTGATACATATTTCTTCCTCTTTCTCAGAGGGATTCACCAAGAGCTTTCACAAAAAAAATTACTCTGCCTCTTTCACAAATAATTTTACACTGCTATGTAAAATCTTCATTCACTGTTATGTGAAAAGTTTTTACATTTACTGCTGTAGAATAAAAATTCTTACATGGGTTTGCTGTCGTAAAAGAAATTCTTTCACATTCACCCCTGTGTGAAATTCTTCATTACATTTGAAATGTTGGGTTTTCACATTTCATATTTAAATAATAAAAAAATTACATTGCAATCCCATTTGTTTCAACAAACTACAAACACCTGTAAAGGGAATTCCAAATATTCATTTGTTGCCGCAATTCTTTCTACATTTTCCGCACTACTGTGCTCCCCTAGTTTTTAATTCCTCGCTGTTGCGAACACAAC
Organism: Pinus taeda; assembly: GCA_000404065.3. Classification (NCBI taxonomy): domain Eukaryota; kingdom Viridiplantae; phylum Streptophyta; class Pinopsida; order Pinales; family Pinaceae; genus Pinus; species Pinus taeda. The sequence goes on along the minus strand of APFE030736015.1, from coordinate 91,735 downwards.
TTCTTCTCCTCCCACGTGCAATTACAATGAACAAACAAAAAAAAAAACATTACATATATATATTGTTTGACTTTTGCCCATACTTCCATGGTAAAAAAAACAATAAAATTAAAAATATTACCTACTTTCTACCAACCATCGTATATATCATTAATTACATTACTGCCGGTCAAAAATAAAACTTTTACGTCAAGTCAAATATTAAATTGCTCTTGGTGTAGGCCTGTACGTGACCATTGATTTAATCGAATGGCTGTGATCAATTCCCTGGAGGCCCCATTTGCTCGAGCTTTACTTTCCGGGGGATGGGTGGTTTTGGAGTTGTACACTGGATGTGTGGCAGCAAGTAAGGGTGTTCGGAGGCCCTCTGACAAATACAACTTTTGCGTGAAGGTGGTGCGGGGAAGATATCGGTGGTTTTGTGTTGTCGTTTAATGCTCCCACACGACAGGTGAAGTTAATGTTTCAACAGGAAGATTTACTCCTCCTCACTTCAATCAACCAAGATCAGGCTCTTTTGTTACGTTCTTCAATTCTTCCCAACGATGTAGTGGCCGCACAGATCAGGTACCATGGGAATATTTATGTATTTTATTTATTTCTAGCGTGGATCAAATTGGTAAAAAAAAAAAAACCAAAGAATTTGATCTAAAGTGAAAGATCTATTTTCTGTAAGAGATTTACAACTGCTAAGATCTGGAAGGTTCGTTAAATATTTTAGATGGCACCGAGGGTGAAAGTATTGACTGGATTCCTTCCATGCATTTTGTCAAAAGCTTTCACTCTGTGACAAGGTAGAACTGATGTACATGGTTACAATCACTCATCTAGTGGACAAGCTTCTCCACAAAATTCCAATCAGAAGTCAGTCAAGGGGATGGTCCAGTCTCTTCCATTACATAATTTGGAAAAGATGACTAAAGAACTAAACCCTATATCCTTAACAGAGTTGAAGATTGAAAGAGAAAACACGAACATGTGCCACTGTGCTCTACAAAAATCTCTCAGTGCTGCCTACAAGATGGTCAGTGTCGTGAATTTGATGGTCAACGTGATGCCTTGTTGTTAGGTTGCATATTAAAAATGTGCTTACTTAGCCGATGCAATTCAAGATGTGTTACCCAGAGGGTGCCAATGTGGGTATCTAGGACCCCTTTTTAATCTGTATGCCTGACGATACCCTTGTGATCATTGAAAAGTCAATGTCCAGTGGGTGCTCAAAATTGGTGGGTAAAAATTTGATTCAAGCAGAATTAATCGCCCAACAACGCCCAACAACGCCGATCAACATGACAGTCGAGGACGAAGGATGGATGTCACTTAATGCATTATTTGTTGGAGAACATGAGCAAATTTCTTGAAAAATTCTAGCAAATATGGGAAGAGTGTATGTTCAAAGGAGCATAGTTGATCGGCCTTGTTGTCAAGATCTTTGTATTATTAAAAAATTGAGTGTTGAGTCAAGTGAGTAATGGATGAAGTTAAGTGAGTATTGAGTCAATTCCAGTGATAGATGAAGAGTTAAGTGCTATTCATATTTAGAGTGTAAGTTAACTGAATTAAGTGTGTGTATTTAAAGTGATAAATGAAGAATTAAGTGCAGTTCATATTTAGAGTGTGACTTCACTGAATTAAGTGTGTGCATGTCAAGATATCTTACTAGGTTCATTGTAAGAATCGTGTTTTGTGTGATCAATAGAAGAACTGCAGTTGGCGTGTTTTATGCTTGAATTCATGCTTTGTCTATCAGGGCAAGGTTACAAAGAGCGAAGCAAAATAGATTTGCAGTGGTCCGTGTGAAAATAGAAATCTATTTTTCCTCATGGTTTAAGCATTAACAAGGCATTATAACGCACCCACAGCCCAGCTCAGCAAATAGCCCCGTTACTCCTCTTTGCTTTTCATGCACACGGGTCACGATTGTTGGTGTATCCTTAGAGGACTAACGCTCTCCTTCGTCACTGTGGGAGTGTTAATACGCAACCCATCACCACAGGGACCCGTTAATAAACACAGGGCTTATATGCTGCGAAGCTTTTTTTACAAAAAAAAATCGTTTTTTTTTTTTTTTTCCCGCGTGATTTGACCTATTGAAGTAACAAATTGGTGTTATGGAGATACATTTTTAAAAGCACGTGGTGTTGAGAAATTTTTTTTCTTCATTTTTGAAAAACCAAAGGAGGAATAGTTTTCCTTTTTAAACGGGTTTTGGAAAACAATTTTTTTTCCAAGGCTTTTTTCTTAATAAAAGACATAAAATTTGGAATTAAGAAATTTTTAAAGGTTTATTTTGAGAAGAGAATTTAGGGCTATGTAAAGTCTGTTAATTTTTGGTGTTTTGTTAAACATGATAATTTTTGGGTGAATATTGTGCTTTACGGGGCGCATATTGAAAATCGTATTTTTTTCGAGGGCGATATGGAAGATAATCTCATGTAATTAGCAAAGCAGTCATAAGAAAAGTAATGACAAAAGTCATGAGTCGCAAAGCGCGACTGAAGAAGACTAAGAAACTGAATAAAAAACAAGAGGCAGAGATTGTTGCTCTGCTTAGAGAGGTTTAGAACGCAGTTGAGGATCATAGAAGTCTAGCAGAAGACAAAGAAGAAATCAAGGGTGATTCGTGTAGCATTGATTTGGTACCACCTCCTATGTTTACAAGTGAATATTTTGATCATTGGGTTATCAAGATGTTAAATTTTCTTCGAGCTAGAGAGTAAATTGAGTACGAATCTAATAACCCATATGATGTCATATGTGATGTTTTAGCATTGAATTTTATAAAACAAGCATTGGATGAGAAGTGTTTGTGCAGGGTAGCAAAAGCTACAACTTCCAAGGAAGCATGGAAATTCTTGGAAATAGAGTTTGGTGCAAGGGAGAGTGACATGAAGTAGCAGGTTATGTCACAAGCAAAGACGTCAACCACAGATCTGAGAGTAGATGAGAAAGACTCTAAGAGGAAAACAGAGCTTAGAGAACCCCACTCAAAAGTGGATGATGGTTGTCAATACCATAAAATTGAAACCCATTATGCAAGCATGCATATGGATGAAGAAGACACAACAAATATTGGAGAGAGAGCAGTAGCCTCTGTGATCCGAGTTGACTCAACTCCCGGATTTAACGAAGATCTTTTACTTTCGTGATGTTTTTAGAATTTCATTTAAAATAGCATAAAGGAACATATATGCATGTTGTAAAGAAGAGGGAACATGACAAGAATCAGTGTCATAAAAAGAAGACGTTGATAATGGAGTTCGTCTAGTGTGGACTATGTCTCTCGGCCTAGTGTCAAGATGGTGTTGGCCGCTTCATTAAGTGCTCAAAATAGTGATAATGTACATGCATGGGTTTTGTATATTATGCAAGGAATATGCCCTCACACAAAATTGGCTCCAAGAGATGTTCCGTTGCACGATCTCTCATTCACAAAAGGGCTGCTATCAACATGACATAATTTCGTGTATGATAATAATGAACATCCCACCAACATGACATCAAAGGGATCTCAAATCAAACATACATGGTGATACATGAGTATCCTATCAACATGGCAACAAAGGGATCTCAATCAAAACATGACAATAAGTACATCTCACATCAAAAACAAAACAAGATCCCACATTAAACATCAAACCATGATCTATACAACACAATGCATCTCAAGCAAAGAGACAAAGAAGTACAGGATCACATTGCATATACCTAACATCAAGGAGTTATCTAAAGATGAGGATGATAAACTGCTAGATCTGATTGTACCATCAATCTCATGGCGCGAATATCATGGCAATGACTACTCAGACATTGATTGTTGACACTTGCACTCCACTTTGAAAAGTGGCCAAAAAATGAAATGATCAAATGGAGAATATGATCACACCATCATATTTGTGGCATCAAATAGTGTAAAATCGACTGTCAAATTTCTGAATTATGACAAAGTGAAAATCTGGGGCTACAAGAATCTTTTAGATTCCCTTAGATTCTTCAAAGACTCCCTTGTCTGGGTCATCTGAAGATCTGCTACGCAGCTCAAAATTTTGTCTTTTCCATAAGGTTCATGTCGTTGAGAGGTGTAGGATCAATATAATTTTTTTCCTATTTGGACATTGGAAAAATTTTGTCCTCCTAAAAGTTGGCCTCAATCATGGTTCTGCCTACCTCTGCTCTATGCTCATGGTTCGACCTGCAATTAATTAAAAAATTGTATCGAACTTTGCGCTCTATCCTAGCCTCTATTCCTCTCTCCTTTCTCCCGGGTGAATGAATGAAAAGTTTTATATATTTTTTCGAGGGTGAAGTTAACAATCATGTTGTTGTGGCATGTTGGTGGTGGCCGACGAATAGAGGCACAAGGGTCAGGGGATCAAATCCCAACCCCTTCAAAATATGTGTAGCTTTCATTCTTTTGATTGAATTAATTGTTCTATTGCATAACCGTTTGATTTAAATGGTGTGACGATTGGATATTTTGGTGCGACAGTTGTTGTTTTTAAAGGAATAGGGTTTGATGTTTATGTTTGGGTTGGGCCACCCGTGGAGCGGACGGGGTGGGTTCAATTCTCGTCGGCCCATAAATAAGGTTTGGTTGTATATGTTGGGGTTTTTATAACCATATATTTGTTAATAACTATGGTTCATATAACCATATCTCCCTTCTTCTTTTTAAAATATTTATTGAATTTTAATATGCCGATTTTTTATGGCATAAGCTTAATATATAAACCTTTTTTTAATACATTGACTTTTGTTTTAGGAGATATTTTAATATCATTTTTTTGTATTTTTGTAAGAGATAAGGAACCAATGGATGAGCACCAAGTGTTTATGGCTAATAGGTCATTAGTTGACTAACATGCAATTTGTGGGTCCCAAATGCTATGTGGGATGCCATGTGGTGCATTGTGTGCCCCACTTTTTTTCTTGTCACGTCAAAATTTGAAGAGCTCTATCTCCCCCATATGAGCTCAGATTTGAGTGTTGTTCACACCGTTGGAATCAAGGCGATGAGCAGTTCGATCTAGTGTTGGTTTGGGAGCAATCTGACCACTTTTAGTTTTGACCCTTTTTTAGTCCTCTTGGGCTCCTGCATGTGTCTGTAGCCACCTGGATCAGTCCACCCACTAAAAGAGCTTTTTTTCCTCCAAAAGCATGAAAAATAATCTACAACTTCTTTGTCCCATGTCTGCACTTACAAGTATCTAATAAGTCACTCTTTCTTCTCCTTCACCTTTGTCTTTCAAAGCCATAGGCGATCAGTCAACACCCACAACCTATGCAACCATGTAGTACATTGTTTTTTAAATTACATGCTTTATTTACAAGACCATGTAATGGCCCAAGCATCCCATACTTTCCACAAGTTTATAAAAAACACTCGGTGGTCAAGTTTACATCAAAACAAAAACAATACATCAACTATGAAAGCAAGGCCAACATATCGTTGTTGCTTCAATAAGTGATGGAAACCACATCATCACTGCAACACAATATTTACAAAAATAAGGCCAAACACTATTGTTTCTTTGACAAGTGATGGAAACAAAACATCACTTTCACAGTTTAACATGCATCACAAAATAAGATGAAACATCATTGTTGCTGCAACAAGTGATGGAAAACACATCATCACCTTTACAGTTTAAAATGCAACAAATAATTTACAAAAGCACGAGCATGATAAGATAATATCTCTAGAAACCATTTTTCACTTATCAATGTCAATGGGTCATCCCCATGTGGTGGTTTTGCTTGTCGAGTGACTATTTCCCCTGGTCCATGCACATATGCTTTGTCCTTGAGGCGTTGATCTAGATGGAGCCTCCAACACGTGGCTCTTTGATGGCCACCTCTGTCACAATGACTACAATAGGACTTCTTCCTCCAGATATGCTTTACTTTCTTCTTTTCCTACTGTTGAGAGGATCTTTCATGCCTCATCCTTTCTTGTGCTGCTATTCTTTTCTGAGACATAGAAAATGTAAGGTTTTGTAAACCACAAAAGGCACAAGTTTTTCGATGCCATTTTTATGTTCATCAATAACAACACGAATGTAATCAAAATGGAAATTCAAATATTAAGACTTGTTATACCTTTCCTTGTTGTCTCTGGTGTCATTATGGCAATGAGAGATTGCCTCAACTCTTTCCCTACAATGGGCACTATTATGGGATGATGGAGATGTGTTTCCATCATTCTCTTTCCTCAATGATTTCAATGATGTCTCAGAAGCATCTGATACCTTTGAGCATTCTTCTTCGGTGTATCCCAAGCCTACAAATCGATATCTTTGCACAACCTCCATTGGTTGAGTTATGCCTTAGCTATTAACACCAAGTCCTTCTTCCTCCTTGTACCTCATCCTAGTAAGGAGCCTCATGTTTGTCCCTGTAATTGGTATCACGACATTTCTAACAAAAATCAAACTATGTGAAGATGAAACTGAAGGGAAATCAACATCTTTTACATCCATTGTCGAGTTAGAAAGAAATAATGAGGGATGCTCATCATCTATTGTTAATGGTTCGCTGCCTTCCTTCGTGGATTCCCCAACTTCTTTCCTAACATACCCAAGTCGTACCTGACGTGGTAATTCCTCTACTTTGATGGGGTTGACAATACCTTGGCCATTAATGCCCAAGTCTTTTCCTTCATACCCCATTCTCTTAAATAGTTTGGAGCTAACTCCTGTGGTGTGATTTTCAAAAATAGCAAAATCATCATCAGGAAACATACATGAATTTGGAGAATTAATTTTTACCTCACATGGGTCAAGCTACAACTTTTCCAAGACCTCATCCTTAGCCTGTCATTGTTGTAGCAAACTTTGTTTCTCATCTTTCTCTTCCTGAAGGAGCACCTTCAATTCAACGTTCTATGCTTGAAGACTCTCGCTATTTTGCTTTAGTTCTTCTAGGGCCACTTCCGTGGCTCGCAACTGAAGTTGCAATCATTGCTTTTCCTCTATCTCTTCTTGTAAATCTTGATACATTATTTCCACCTTTTGAGACACTCTAAGCATGGTCTTATACATCTGCATCATCCTCAATTGCTACAAGTTCCATTGTTCATGCTCGCGATTCACATCCACACGAAGACTGCTCTGATACCAAACTTAATCTGAGTTGACTCAACTCCTGGATTTAACCAAGGTCTTTTAATTATGTGATGTTGCTAGAATTGCATTTAAAAGAGCATAAAGGAACATATATGCATGTTGTAAAGAATAGGGAACACGACAAGAATCAGCAACATAGAACACAAGATGTTGATGACGTAGTTCATCCAGTGTGGACTATGTCTCCTGGCTTGGTGTCAAGATGGTATTGGCTGCTTCATTAAGTTTTGGAAAGAGTGATCATGCACATGCATGTGTTTTCTCTATCATGCAATGAATATGCCCTCATGCAGGAGTGGCTCCACAAGATGTTCCACTAGAAGAAGTCTCATTCAAACATACATGGCAACACATGAGTATCCCATTAACATGGTGGCAAAGGGATCTCAATCGAAACATGAAAATAAGTACATCTCACATCAAGAACAAAATAAGATCCCACATCAAATATCAAACAGGGATATATACAACACAATGCATCTCAAGCAAAGAGACAAAGAAGTACATGATCGCACTTCATATACCTCACATCATGGAGTTATCTGAAGAAGAGGATGATAAACTGTTGGATCTGGCTATACCATCGATTTCATGGCATCAAATATCATGGAAATGACTACTTACATATTGAATGTTGACACCTTCACTCCACTTTGAAAAGTGGTCAAAAAATGAAATGATCAAATGGAAAATCTGATCACACCATCAGAGTTTTGGCATCGAATAGTGTAAAATCAACTATCAAATTTTTGAATTCTGACAAAGTGAAAATCTTGGGCTATAGGAATCTTTTAGATCCCCCCTAGATTTCTCAAAGATTCCCTCCTCTGAGTCATTTGAATATATGCTTTTCAACTCAAAATTATGTTTGCAACATCGGGTTCCTATTGCCGAGAGGTGTAGGATCGAGATAAAGGTTGTCCAATTTGGACACTGGAAAAATTTCACTCTCCTGAAAGTTGGGCTCAATCATGGTTCCACCTACTCCACGCTCATGGTTCCACCTACATTTAATTAAAAAATATCTCGAACTCTGTGATCTACTTTGGCCTTTGTTCTACTCTCCCTTCTCCTAGGAGAATGAATGAAAGGTTTTATATATCTATTTGAGGGAAGAGTTAACAATGACGTAATTGTGCCATGGTTGTGGGGGTAGATGAATAGAGGTGCAGGGGTTGAGGGATCAAATCTTGACCCCTCCAAAATATATGCGACTTTGATTATTTTGATTGTTGCATAATTTTTTGATTTAAATGGTGTGACCATTGGATATTTTGGTGCGGTTGTTGTTGTTTTTAAAGGCATGTAGTTTGATGTTTATGTTTGGGTTGGGTTGCCTATGGAGCAGGCCAGCAACATAGCCAGGCGAGTTCGATTTCCACTGGCCCATAAATAAGGTTTGGTTGTATACATTGGGATTTTTATAACCATATATTTTTTAATAACTATGGTTCATATAACCATATCTCCCTTTTTTTTTAGTATTCGTTGAATTTTAATATGCCCAATTTTTATTGCATTAGTTTTTCTTAATATACTAACTTTTGTTTTTGTTAATATATATATGAATTTTGGTTATCATCTTTATTTTTATATTTCATGAGATATTTTAATATCATGTGGTTTTTGTGTTTTTGCAAGAGATAAGGAACCAATGGATGAGCACCAAATGTCAATGGCTAATAGGCGATTAGTCGACTATCATGTAATTTGTGGGTCCCACTTGCTGATTGGGATGCCATGTGGTGCATTGTGGGCCCTGCTTTTTCCCTTGTCATGTCAAACTTTGAAGAGATTTGCCTCACACATACGAGCTCATATTTGAGTCTTGTTCACATCGCTGGAATAGGGGTGACGAGCACTTCAATCTAGTGCTAGTTTGGGAGCTATCTAACCACTTTGAATTTTGACCCTTTCTAAGTCCTCTTGGATTTCTGCATGTGATTGGAGCCACCTCGATCATTCTATATGTGAAATAGAGAAAGAGAAAATAAATTCTCGAGGACTTCACTGTAATATGGATGATACAGATGATTGTGAATCCCACTTTGATGAGACACATGTGGATGATGACTGCAAAGTTATATGTGATTTGGTGAATCCGGCTGCAACTGATGGATTTGACGAAGTTGAAATTGTCAATGAAATTGATAATGGCCACATGCATGCTCTAGTATCCCATCAAGTGTGGATGAACATTATGTTGATGATATTTGTGGTTTATTTTCTAAAACATGGATTGATTATGGCAATATGATAAGCGCCCTGTTTTATGAAGAATTAAAGTTTGAAGTTGCCACTATAGCAGCAAGATATGGAGCAGTTGGAACTGTTCATGAAGTAGTATGTCTAGCAACAGTTCATGATCAAGAACATGATAAAGTGATTTAAGAATTTTTAATGAGAATATCCACTAACAACATAACAGTGGAAGACAACCTCCATGTAGTTGAAAAGAAGGCAGATGTAGAGTAGGAATCTCTCATTGAAGAGAGTCATATTAAAGATGTTTTTAACATTGTTTTTGAATATGCAGGTGTTCAAAATAGCAAGGGATTGGAAGTTGAAAACAAGGTTAATAAATTTGATGTATATTTGAATCTCATTGAAGAATGGATTTAGAAACCAAGAGAAAAAATTAAAGCGAGTCTTAAAGCAGCCCCTGGAATAAAAGAATTCAATGAAATGGTGAATAATGATCTTGAGTATGTAGATTACAGGAAAAAAGCAGTAGTACCTGATGATGAATGTTAAAATAATGATATGGATGTTTTTGAAGACAAATATGAATGCATTGAAATGATTTTTCAACAATGGAGTCAAGAGGAGATAATATTTTTCTATCAAGAAATATGGTGGAAAGAAAATCAAGAATATAAAGCAAAAGAAAAAAAACAAAGAAAATAGTTTGAATATGCAATGATATGGCAGCAATCCATAGTTGAACAAATATTTTAAGAGAAAGTTGTAGAAGAGATGATCCAATTGTCTTTTCAGAACAAGTTCAAGTCAATTCAAAGTAAAATTGCAGTACCAACAAGTGAATAAAGCCTAAAGCAAGAAAGTTCAACAGAGAATGAAGCAATTTCAAGGATATAGAATCTAGAAGTGGAAGAAAAGAAAATGCAAACTTGTAAAATGCTTAAGTCATTGGAAGTCTAGTTGAGACATAGACTAGTAGGCATGTTTATGTGATAGTTAAGTCATGTTGAGTCATACAGTCATAATTAAGGTGGAGTGTTAGAAATTGTAATTACTCCCGCATGCGGAGTTAGCTAAAATTAAAGAATAAATTATGAGCGCTGAGTCAAGTGAGTGATGGATGAAGAAGTTAAGTAATTGTTGAGTCAAATCAAGTGATGGATGAAGAGTTAAGAGTAGTCCATATTTAGAGTGTGAGTTAATTGAGTTAAGTGTGTGCATGTCAAGATATTTTAGACAAGTTACTACCTGAAAAAGGTTAAATACCCTTCACTACATTCATTGTAAGAATCATGTATTGTGCGATCAATAGAAAAGAAGCAACCCATGTTTTATGTGTGAATTCATGCTTTGTTTCCTCTTTCTTTTCAACAGTGTAATGTGAAAAATTAAATAAAGAAAAATTATAGAACATATTAACATATTTTCAAAGCGATTGTTTTTTATGAATTCGGTCACACAAGATCATATTACTAATTTGATTATATATAATATTTTATAAGTTGGTGGTGTCGTCTGGAGCCACGAACATCAACTTATAGGTTAATTTGATTATGTGTTTAAGAGGTCACCTTGTATAATTGACTTTTGAATACATTTAGTACCTAGGTTGCCTTCCTAGATAACTTGGGAATACAGTAGAAGACCATGTGTTCAACAAATGGAGATATGTCCATAGGATGGTTCAGTATCAAGATTGACCTGTCGTGATCTGGGAGGTCAAGAACCATTGATTCTACAAAAAAATGGCAAATATGGTTTGAAGCGGTTATGACTTAAATGGATCAAGTGACATCTGAAAGATGTGGAAGTGAAGAAAGAGTGGTGTTTCTGATATTTCAGAGTGGGTGTAAGTATTAATGAAGACCAGTGAGACAAAGATTAATATTATTTTTGTAATATGTGTTTTCAATGTATTGCATGTAAGCACTAAAGGAGTGTGTTGGAAGTAATGCTTCCATGCGTTATTATGAGTCCCTAGTTGTGATTCTATAAGTAGCTATTTCCATATGTGTGTGAGTTGTCTATGTGTCATAAATCCATCTTATTTAGATCATACCATCTAAAATTTGGTGATCTATTTATTATATATATAACTGATTTATGTGATAAAAAATTGAGTGTGTAATTTTGTGTTGTCTGCTCAATCTCTCTTTGCTCTCTATCTCTAATTTTCTAATAGTTTTTCACATAAGCCACCAACAAGTACAATACCGTTATGCATGGGGATTTTCTCATATGAAAAAAAAACATAGAGTATAAGTATATAATGAATTCAATTCAATATAAAGTGATAGTGGCAAAAAAAGAGCAGTTGGTCTAAATTTTCACTTTGCTATTGTTAATCAAATTACAACATATTTCCTAAATCCATTATTCAAATAATTTCACCACAAATCCTCCTTTATGTTAGAAGCAAATAGAGTAAATAAATAAATGTATTATTATCTATACACTTGAAAAATGTCTTATTATCCATATGCATTGCCAACTAACGCAAAGTTTTGATGCATAAAATTACTCCATAAATATCGTAGGATTCTGTAAACAAACAAATTGATTGGAAGGCCCTCCATGTCAACTGCTTTTCTACAAAGAAATTATAATTGATTTTTACAAACAAAAGGGAAGGCATACTCGATTTTGTTTTATAAATAGAAGGGAAATTCTTCCTCATATTGAGATATGTTTAATTTGTACTCAACATGATTAGGAGTTATGAAGTTTATTGTTTCTAATTGTTGAGAATTTTTACTAGTTTCTTTGGATTTGGACAAAATTTCCATACTAATAAAGTAACCATATTTTCACTAAAATTAATTCCTTACACTTACTAAATTCACGTCACCTAACAATGGAGCAAAACCTCTAGCACACACTTATAATTTTGAGTCAGTCTTGATTCCTCTATAAAAGGCTTGGTCCATATTTTTTTATCAATATTGTAGAAAGATAGAACTCAATCCGGCAACTTCAACTGTCAGGATATTATATACAATAACTCATGCTTCACTCTTGCATTAACGAAATCTTGCTGCTAGATGTCCTTTCAACATTAGTTGTCATGGCTATATTTCAAGGGAATTGAAACATTGGAAAAGTGTTCTTGCAAGAATAATTTTATTAACATTTAAGGATTATTAGATTATTGGGATGGAATTTATAACCTATTATCTTAGAATGAAATTCCCCTCTAGGGCACCATATTTCCTTTCATTTCCTCTATTATGGCTCCTTTTACCATTTGTGGAACACACAACAACTAGAGATCAAGGTCTTAATCATTATTGGAGCCTAATGAACCTAGTTATATTATTATAGAAACTCTTATTTTTCTTTGAGCTTCGATAACCTATTTTTGAGTGCCTTGAATCTAACTTGCTCTATACAAATTATTGTGTCATCCAAAAAAATGAATTTTCATTCTCCCTCTCCTTTTGATATGAGCTAGTACAATAAAGAGAAGGTAAAAATGGCATACATGAATCTTTTGTTAAGAAAGAATTTGAAATTTCAGCATCATGACTATCTCAGAAAGAACTAATGATCCCTGAGGAACTACCACTTGAGACATAGGAAAATGTATAAAACCACTAGAACTCGATATTGTCAAGGAGATTTTTCCATTGCATGCATTATACATTGTACTCCACTAGATATATATGAGTAAAAAAATAAAAAATAGGTGTACTTTTTCATGGATCTATAAATATTGGTTTTTATCTATTGTATTCCCATTATCCATCACATGTTTTCCATGATCAATTTGTTTTTGTTGTTTTTCTTTAGAATGGATAGCTTTGTTGCTAACATGTTTCTATATGGGATATTTATTTGATGTGCTTTCATATTTTATGACAACATCAGTTCAAAATATCCAAGCAAACAAAATGACAACATATCATGGATCTTGAGGTGCAAGACCTGAAATACAACATGACCTTCTCTAGTAAAGACTTAATTTGGACATAAATAAATTGAAATAAAAATAGTATTGACCGAGTTTCTTTAATCCCTTCACAAAGAGTTTCTAACTTTATCAAAGGAGAGGAATAAAATATAATTACACAATTTATTTTCATAGAGAAACAAAACAAGGAACCAAGACAAAGAGCTATGGCTCCATTTTGATATGAAATATAAGTATTTGAAAAATCGATTGTCTAGGTCCTTTGTGTTGAAAAGTGTAATTAGGTTAGGTCTTCATAATAACGTGTAATTATGATTTTATGTAATGATAAGTAAATAAGAAAAATAAAATTATTGTGTTTCTTTCTTCATGGGTTTCATGAGCAAGATATTTTATTTTTGAGTCAAGGCTCCCATTGAAAGTCTTAAGGAATTATTTATCATCTAGTCATAAAATGGTAGATTCATTGTCATGTAATGAAGTCATGTTACACTTTGTAAGAGGTCCAACTTGTATATGTAAAGTATTGTCCAAGACTTTCTCACTTATCCTCTTCAAGTTAGCCTACAATGAAGAAAGAACTTGCTAGAAGAATTTGGCCTCCCTACTTGAGATCATGTTGCCCTAAGGGACATGAATAGATGTGTATAAGTAGCAACACTTAGCCTCACTTAGAGAGAAGAAAATAAAGAAGAAATTTAGTGAAGAGAAGTGTGAAGAATAGGCCTACAAACTAGAAGAACAAAGAAGGGACAGGAAGGATTCTTTTGGGTATAACGAAGGAAAGCTTTTTTCGGGTATAGTGAAGGAAGGTTTCTTCTAGGGATAGAAAAGGAAGGATTCTTCTCGATCAGTGAAGGAAGGATTATTTTGTGGTTTTTATTGGGTTATATATTATCTCCAACATGCAAAGGAAGAAGGAATGAAGACATCACAAGGAGATAGGAGGAAGAACCTATTGGAAACAAAAGAGAAGCAATATAGGTATCGATTAAGGAAATTAGGATTTCTGATCTAAGGTAAACCTAAGAGACTGAATTTCTCTAGGTAACTAAGGTATACACTGAGATAGAGACCAATATTCTCTAGAGGAGACCAGTGAGATCTTAGAGACTGAGATTCTCTAGCGGAAGCTGAGAAGAAGCAGTGTGAAGGATAGAAAGCCAAGGAAAGTAGTTTCAAGATCAATAAGGAAGTCGAGACATTGAAGAGGCCGAACATCGAAGGTACTGACAAGGTTCTTGTGAGGATACTAGAGTTAAAGGTATTTGTAATGATGTTGGTATTAATCAATTGAACATCTATAAGAAGAATTTATGATCACGTTTTCCTCTCAAAAGGTGAGAGGTTTTGGCCCTGGTAGATAAGCCTGCATACTCTATCACTTGTCTTGTATTGTGCATATTGGTAATTGTAATAATGAAAATAACACAATAATAATATAATTAAGAGAAGATTATAAGCTAAAAGGTAAAAGTATATCACAAGAAATTATCAAGCAGCTTATATTTTAACTCCTTATGCCCTAGATTTCTCAACACTTTGAAACCGCATTTATGTTTCTTTGTATGCACTAACACTTCAAAAATTTTGGTGTATATATTATTGTTCATTTGGCCCAAAGGATATAAGAGGAGAGCATTCAACTAAACAAATGATTTCATTTGTGTAGAAGAGGGGTTATCAATGCCATTTTATTGTCAAGGTTATAAATGAAAGTTCTGATAGAGTAATACTAACTTCCAATATCTACGAACATAAAAATGGGGAAGGTTGAATTTTTCATCGTCAACATGACACTTCAAGTGAGACCAAG
Source organism: Pinus taeda (assembly GCA_000404065.3). NCBI lineage: Eukaryota > Viridiplantae > Streptophyta > Pinopsida > Pinales > Pinaceae > Pinus > Pinus taeda. Next base: position 76,683 of record APFE030736015.1, on the reverse strand, counting down.
ACCTTCCATAGGTCAAATATTTCGAAGGAATTTGTTGCATATGTAGAGAGTTTTTTATTTCTAGGAGTGTCAATTGATATAGTGTATAGAACCCACCTTAAGAGACATGTTGACATGGATGTAGATACTCGAGATAGGGATTTCATCTTAGGCAAGAAATATATTGTAAAAATATATAACAGTTTTTCCAAGAGAAATTATCCACTCCACAAGAAGGATTAAATGAGAGTAAACCTTTGGTATCAAAAGCATGGAGAAGATTATTACTTGACTAGAATCTCGATGGTCTTGAGGTCCCTTTATAATAAGGATTCAAACAAAGTGGATGTTGGAGACAATGATCAAGTTATTGCACATTAGCTTAATTTCCATGGATTCAACATTTAATACAAATAAATATGGGGTAAGTCATATGTTAATGATTGATTACATATACTTATTTAAGTTGTAGACATTCAATATGATTAATAACTTGTATTTGGCTTTACGTTACGTTGAATATGACAATGTTAGTTGTATACACTCATGGCATTTGATAAAAAACAAAGTAGAGTGCCAGTTGCATGGGCCATGGCATGATGATACACATCAGATGATATTACACTATGGTTGGAGAAGCTCATGCACATGTGTTCCCAAATCTGTCCTGATTGGAAATCCAATGATGATGCATTGGATGAACTCCCTACCTTCAAGTATTTTTAATATTTTCATGACATAATCAAAATGGCATTTATTCTAGAAATATCACACTAAAATACATTGAATATGGCAAGAGGATCACAAGTTATGATGTGATCTTATGTGTTTGGCATGTATGAAGGGCATTGTTAGAAAATGTCAACTAATTAGCTACTAGTTCCAGAAAATCCAATGAGATGTTCAACGAGTTAGGTTTTATCATGAAACACACTCTCAATACTGAAGTGGATTATGCAATCAATATTTACTTTTATCGAATTTTCATATGAATAGAAGTTCTTAGACTACTTCCACAACAATTGGGTTGGTGGAGATAGAATTCGTAAGTAAACAAAATTTCCATAGTGTATCCATTTTTGTCTTCTATAAAGGTGATATATCTAGACTAACATAGTTCTCTTTGCAATTAGGGATGTGGGTGAAATTTTGTTAGGAGTTCCTAATGTAAATCAAGAGACCAATAATGTTGTTCAGCCATACCTTCGTTATTTAAAAATAGTCTTTCTATATGATAGAAGAAAACATTATGCCTATAAGATGAATTGGTTGTTGCATATGCTACTAAAAACACTTGAATCTTGTTATTAGTTCAAGGAACTAAAAAAATAAGAAGAATTTCTAAACAACTACAAGAGAGAAAAACAACATGAATCATCAACAGAAAGAGTACGAAACATTCCAAAAATGGATTGTTTTCCTCATGAGATCACAACTCGTGCCTACTCGGTGAGACGTCAAATAGATCAAGGTAAAAGATACCTTGTCACATGGTATCACATGGATTCTATAAAGTGTGAATCTATATGGTCTACTCATGGAAACATTTTCAAGCGTGTCATAAAGGTTAATTGGTTGTATTTGCACTCAGATAATTCAAATCCATTACTTCATCAATATACAAAGGATAACATTTTCAATGACTATCCTAATATCAATATAAAGCCCCAAAATCCTAATGTAGATGTCGATGTCACTCTTATGACCACAAATATTGCTGATATAGATGCCGAGGAACTTCATTTGGCAAGACAAGAGTTGTTTAGCTATGTACATTTCATTTTAGATAACCCTCCAATTACTCTGGTGAAGACAATCAAGTTTATTGGTGTTGGTTGGTGTTATATCCTTTCCATGACTAGCCCACGTAGTTAACTGGGGGGGTAGAGTGGGGGAGGAGCCCCCCCTTCGTTGCACCAATTGTGTAGCCGGGGGGGGGTCACAAGGGGTTTGAGGTGTACCCATAACCCCACTTTAGGTTGGGTGGACCGACCTATGGTTTTGTGCATGATTTTCGCACATGTTTTTGGACGTAATGGTTTTCGGTCCATGGTTTTGGATGTGATGATTTTTTGTCCATGGTATTGGATGCTTCAGCATGTATAAATATCTATTGCAACATTGAAAGGAAAATAATGGAAAATCAAGCTGGTAGTCCTGGTTTTAGGATCCAGCGGAAAATGTATGTGCATATGTGTTTTATGTGTTATGATCTCACATTGTTTATTTTATGTGTTTTAGAATTTGTATGTAGGTAATTTCTGTACGGGGTTAAAACCTACATTTGGTGTTATAGTAGTTTTGGTTTCAAGGGGATGCCTTTGTTGCTGAAGGGTTTCGTTTGGGCCTATGGTAGACCCTGTTTAGTGGGAGACCTATGAGATCGATTCTAGTGGTGAAAGAAGATGGCGAGCAGTGGAAATATAAAGATCGAGAAATTTAATGGTCAGAGTTTTGAGTTGTGGAAACTCAAGATGGAGGATTTGTTGGTGGATAAAGATCAGTGGACCGCAGTAGATCCGGGTGCTAAACCATCAGGAGTGTTTGATGAAGAATGGAATAAGTTGGATTAGAAGGCAAAGAGCACAATATGATTATGTGTCTTAGATTCAATATTGTTGAATGTATCAGGGGAAGCTACGGTGAAGGTTTTGTGGGACAAGTTAGGGACTTTGTACCAATCTAAGTCTCTGGTGAATAAATTGTTCCTATCGAAAAAGTTGTATAACATGAGGATGAGAGATGGAGACTTGGTGACAGAGCATCTGAATGCATTTAATACTGTGGTAAGTCAATTAGAATTTATTAATATTAAAATTCAAATGAAGATAAATACATCAGTTTGTTGTGTTCTCTACCAGATTCATGGGATAGTTTGGTTATTGCAATAGGTAGCAATGCAACTGCTTTGAAGTTTGATCAAATAGTCTTAGCCTTGCTGACGAAGGAGATGAGATGGAAAAATATCGAGAGCTAGAATGGTGATGCTTTGTGTGTATGAGGATAGTCCTAGAATAGAAACAAAAATAATTCATCGAGTGGGATATCTAAATCTAGAGGGAGATCTACATCTCTAGGAAAACATGTAAAGGTAGTGTGCTAGAAATGCAGAAAGGAAGGGAACTACAAAAGGGACTGTAAATCTAAAGCTCCTGATAAAGGAAAGGGATTTGATGAAGCTCGTTCTGCAGAGGTGAAAACCACCTCAGACAAAGGTGGGGATATGTACTTGGCTTCTTCAAGTACACATGTAGATCATGAGGTATGGTTAATTGACTTAGGTGCATCCTTTCACTTCACTCCCCATAGAGAGTAGTTCTGCGAGTATGAGAAATATGATGGTGGTGATGTCTTCTTAGGGGATGATAGGAAGGCTAAAATTGTTGGTCGCGGAAAAGTAAAGTTGAAGCTACAAGGTGGAAGGGTTAGAACACTTCCTGGTGTTCTGCATATTCCTACATTGGCTAGAAATCTGATTTTTGTATGTGAGTTAGATGATGCAGGTGTAAAAATAGTGTTCGAGAAGGATACCTGCAAAATGGTTCGGTGAGCACTGGTATTGATGCGGGGGGGTCGGATTGGAACTCTATAAAAGCTACAAGGTAGCATGGTTGTTGATGGGTGCAACAGTTCTGTGGTTACTGAAAGTGGATCAGAAGATCTAGTGGTCTCTGGAGAGAAGACCATGTTGTGGCTTCAAAGGCTTGGACATATTGGAGAGAAGGGCCTTCAAATATGTCATGGTAAAGGTATGGTAGAAGGTATGAGTAATAGCTCTCTGGATTTTGATTAATGTGAAAATTGTATATATGGGAAGTAGAATCGGGTGAGTTTCCCCTCTGGTAGTAAGAGGGTGAAACAAATATTAGAGCTTGTGCAGAGTGATGTGTTTGGACTTGTGAAGGTTCCATCATTGGGTAAGTCTGTGTACTATGTATCATTTATAGATGACTTCTCAAGTAATACATGGATATATTTCCTTAAGAATAAATATGAAATATTTGACGAGTTTAAAGAATTTAAGGCTCTTGTGGAAAATCAAACAAAGAAGAAGATAAAGGTGTTGAGGAGAGATAATGGTGGAGAGTTTTGTAGCAAGGAATTTGAAGAATTTTGTACGAAGTGTGGTATAGCACAGCAAAAGACTACTCAATATATAGCTCAGAAAAATGGAGTTGCAGAAAGAATGAACAAGACGTTGATGGAAAGGGCAAGAAGCATGCTCAGTGGTGTCGGGTTGGGATAAGAATTCTGGGTGGAGACGGTGGATACTACATGTTATCTGGTCAATAAATCACCTTCATCATCATTGGAGGATAAAACTCCATAAGAGGTATGTGTTGGGTTGTGTTATATTCTTTCCACATAGTTAACAGGGGGTTTGAGGGGTACCCGTAACCCCACTTTATGGGGTTCGGGGCAGTTCCCAGGAAAATTTTGGTTTTGGACCCTATGTTAGGTTGGGCGGACCCACCTATGGTTTTGTGCATGATTTTTGCACATGTTTTTGGACGCGATGGTTTTCGGTCCATGGTATTGGATCAATGGTTTTTTTGTCCATGGTATTGGACGTGATGGTTTTTTAGTCCATGGTATTGGATGTTTCGACATGTATAAATATGTATTGTAACATTGAAAGGAACATAATGAAAAATCAAGCTGGTAGTCTCGGTTTTGAGATCCAGTGGGAAATCTCTATGTATATGTGTTTTATGTGTTATGCTCTCGCATTTTTATTTTTCCTGTGAATTAGAATTCGTATGCAGGTAATTTCTATACGGGTTAAAACCTACATTTGGTATCAGAGTTGTTTTGGCTTCAAGGGGACACCTTTGTTGCTAAGGGGTTTCGCTCGGACCTGTGGTAGACCCTGTTCAGTAGGAGATCTATGATATCGATTCTGGTGGTAAAAGAAGATGGCGAGCAGTGGAAAGATAGAGATCGAGAAATTTAATGGTCAGAGTTTTGAGTTGTGGAAACTCAAGATGGAGGATCTGTTGGTGGATAAAGATCAATGAATTGCGGTAGATACAGGTAGTAAACCAATGGAAGTGTCGATGAAGAATGGAAGAAGTTGGATCAGAAGGCAAAGAGCATAATATGATTGTGTGTCTCAGATTAAATATTGTTGAAAGTATCAGGGGAAGCTACGGCAAAGGCTTCGTGGGACAAGTTAGGGACTTTGTACCAATCTAAGTCTCTGGTGAATAAACTGTTCCTACGGAAAAAGTTGTATAACCTAAGGATGAAATATGGAGACTTGGTGATAGAGCATCTAAATGCATTTAATACTGTGGTAATTCAGTTAGCATCTGTTGATATTAAAATTTCAGATGAAGATAAGTGCATCAATTTGTTTTGTTCTCTACCAGATTCGTGGGATGTTCTGGTTATCACAATAGGTAGCAATGCAACTACCTTACAGTTTGATGAAATAGTCTCAACCTTGTTGACGGAGGAGATGAGATGGAAAAATATGGGGAGCCAGAATGATGATGCATTTTCTGTACGAGGACGGTCTCAGAACAGAAATAAAAATAAGTCATCGAGTGGTAGATCTAAATCTAAAGGGAGATTTAAGTCTCTAGGAAAACCTGTAAAGGTGGTGTGTTGGAAATGCAGAAAAAGAGGGCACTACAAAAGGGACTATAAATCTAAAGCTCCTGATAAAAGAAAGGGATCTGATGATGCTCCTTCTGTAGAGGCGAAAACTACCTCAGATGAGGGTGGGGATTTGTACTTGTCTTCTTCAAGTACACATGTAGATCATGAGGCATGGTTGATTGAGTCAGGTGAATCCTTTCACTTCACTCCCCATAGAGAGTGGTTCTGCGAGTATGAGAAATACGATGGTGGTGATGTCTTCTTAGGGGATGATAAGGAGGCTAGAATCATTGGTCATGGAAAAGTAAAGTTTAAGTTGCAAGGTGGAAGGGTTAGAACACCTCCGGGTGTTCTGCATATTCCTGCATTGGCTAGAAATCTGATTTCTATAAGCAAGTTGGATGATGCAGGTGTAAAAATAGTGTTCAAGAAGGATACCTGCAAGATGGTTCGGGGAGCACTAGTATTGATGAGGGGAGTTTAGAATGGAACTTTGTACAAGCTACAAGGTAGCACTGTTGTTGATGGGTGCAACAGTTTTGTGGTTCCTAAAAGTGGAGCAGAAAATCTAGTGGTCTCTGGAGAGAACACCATGTTGTGGCATCAAAGGCTTGGACATATTGGAGAGAATGGCTTTCGAATACTTCATCGTAAGGTATGATTAATAGCTCTCTGGGTTTTGATTTCTGTGAAAATTGTATATATGGGAAGCAGAATCGGGTGAGTTTCCCCACTAGTACTAAGAGGGTGAAACAAATATTAGAGCTTGTGCATAGTGATGTGTTTGGACCTGTGAAGGATCCATCATTAGATAATTCTGTGTACTATGTATCATTTATAAATGACTTCTAAAGGAATACATGGACATATTTCCTTAAGAGTAAATCTGAAGTCTTTGATAGGTATAAAGAATTTAAGGCTCTCGTGGAAAATAAGACAGAGAAGAAGATAAAGGTGCTGAGAACAGATAATGGTGGAGAGCTTTGCAGCAAGGAATTTGAAGAATTTTGTAAGCAGTGTGGTATAGCACAACAGAAGACTACTCCATATACACCTTAGCAAAATGGAGTTGCAAAAAGAATGAACAAGATGTTGATGGAAAGGGCAAGAAGCATGCTCATTGGTGCTCGGTTAGGACAAGAATTTTGGGTAGAGGCGATGGATACTGCATGTTACCTAGTCAACAGGTCACCCTCATTAGCATTGGAGGATAAGACTCCACAAGAAGTATGGGCTGGTAAGAAACCCTCTCTTTCACATCTAAGGGTATTTGGATGTGATGCATTTGTACATGTTCCAAAGGAGAAAAGAACCAAGGTGGATAGTAAATCTGAAAAGTGCATCTTTATTGGGTATAAGGATGGTTTAAAGGGTTATAAGCTTTGGAACCCAGTAACAAGGAAGGTTGTGTACAACTAAGATGTGTTGTTCAGAGAGTGTTATAGACATATTTGGGCACTGCAATCCCAATCATATATGTCATTAAACCAAGGGCTTCTAAGTCCTTAAAAGTGTTGTCTCATACCCTAAAGGGACAAGGTCAGCTGATTACATCATCTCCCAGAAGTTCTCCATGGAAAACTGCTTAGAATTGGTCAAAATTGGACCATACAGACTGCTAAATGCTAAGGGTGCGATGCATCTCACCTACTCAGTGCAAAAAGTGTGATGCATACTGGAAATCCATTCTCTAGGGTGTGATGGGTGAGAGTAGACAAATGACAAAGACAGTTTGCAAGGTGGATGATCGTGGAATCTTCCAGAAACTTCTCTTGTGACACTTGCCTCTCTGAATTCACCCAGGGATGAGTAAGAGATCATGAATCTCCAAGTGCAACCAAGAACTATCTGAGAGAGGACACTAATCAAAATCCCAGAGGCTGACTCACCCCCCTCCAAACATCTATATATGGATCCCTCATCCCAGAGATCCAAGGGTTGGAATCTTGTATTTTGTAAGGAAGTGTTGTTGGTTTCTTGGTGGAATATCATAGTGTTTGGTGATCTAAGCTTTTCATGAGGTGAAGAAGGGTTTCATGCTGGGAGGATGATGCTAGGTCAGAACAATGGGTTGTAATCCTCTCTTCTACTCTTTATATCAATAAAGTTGTTTAAGTTTTCCTCGACATTCTTGTATGTTTGATGATATATGCATTTGTGTGGTCAATATATAGCTGGTCCTATGTTGTTTATGATTGTAGATCTCTGTACTTTGATGGTGTTATGCTGCTTTGACTTTACAGGGGCTCTTTGAAGTGGGGTAAGTGAGGAAGCAGCGGAAAAGATCTGTTAGAGGGGAGAAGAAACAAGCAAGGAACCAAGCGAAAGACTGATTTTGGCACTCTGTTTCTCTCCTATCTACTTCTCGTAAAGGAAAACAAAAGTAACTTTAGTTTGTTTGTTTCTAAGATAGCTACCTGTCTTAGTGGGACTAGCAGCTCTGCATAGACACTAGATTTCCCGATAACAAAATGGTGACTCCGCTGGGGAGCGAATAGCTTGTTTGCTTGCCTATATTTGTTTACTTTATAAACTACAGATGGAGCCTGAAGTCAAGCCAGATAGCCTTCGAACTGCATTTTCTATGCAAGTGCAAAGTAGATCAATGCTGCTTCAGTCTATCTCCGAGTTTTGTTTATAAACTGAACAATTCATTTGCAAACATCCTAATTGCCCTGGTGGTGGCTCAGGTAACCTCATTAGATTATCCCCTATGATTTATGTTTACTAACTATCATTAGCTTGACCTAAATCCCTGAATTGAGCTACAAATTGTGACCAAAAACCAAGTAAAGTCTCGTCCCTGTACCATCGTATCCTCTCTTCAAGGAAATCTAGATGCATTGCACCTCCTGTGTGCAATAGGTGAAATGCATCCCTGTTTCCCTGTGTTACAGGTGCAATGATCAGAAAAGCTAATTTTGCCTCCAGATTTTGGTTTTTCTTCACTCTCTTCAGCTTTATTCAGGAGTTTTGTTGTCTGTGATCAGTATACCACTATGGAAACTCTCTTCCTTTGCATGATTCCACCTCCATTGTACAAAGAATTGTGATTTTTTTTATGTATTGTGTGCCATTTGCAGTTCTCTTTTACAAAGAAGTAGCTTAATCGAACTGTCATCTTTTCATTTGGAAGTGTCGCAAGTGTCGTTTTTGGTCAAAGAAAAGAATCCTATTATTCTTGATGGTTGATTACGCTATTACTCTTGTATTTGATTTTAATTAATAGTTTTTCAAGTGTCGAAAGTAGTTCTCAATTCAAAATCGCAAAGTGTCGTCATTGTCCTCATTTCGTATTTTGAAGAAACATTGTTAGTACTATCGATTTGAAAAGATAATTCAGATTTGTACTTAGCATTATTTTTGTCATTCACACATTAAGAAGGCAGAAAAAAAATACATGCATGTGCATTTGCATTTAGACTGCTTGTTGATTTTGATTTAGGACAGTGCATCTAGTGTGTGCTCTTTGCTCTATGTAGAAAGAATCTCACTTCTCTTTCCTTAGTAGCTAGGATTTTCATTGCAAAAAGAAGATTAAACGATTGTTTATCATCTTAGATTGCATTTTAGGAATTGTATATCTACATCACATGGTGAACCTGAAAGGAAAAATTCTTAAGAAAGATCAACTGTAAAATAAATTTAATGAACATAAAAACTCTTTGGAACCTAATGCACAACATTTACAAGTCTAGGCTAGAGACATATTCTGGCATCATAAAGCTTGGTAACTATCGCTTTCATTGTAGGTTGGGTGATTCCTCCTCTTTGAGACAACAAGTGCTAGTATATACTTGTACTCCCACGTATCATCGAGTATATATTGGGAGACCACAATAGGCTATATCCCTTATCCTTAGGAAGCCGTGTCTTCCGCCCTATCGATCACAATGCACTGAACACAACATTCGGGAAGATTGATTGTCGTACTGTAAAAGGTATTATGCAATTTTACGATTGGTTTGGTAATCCCTCTGTCTAGATTTCCAGAGTAGTCTCTTTCATTCCTTTTCATACTCCTTAAAGGAAAAGGTCCATCTGAGCACTTGCCACTTCAGGCTCATTAAAAATCGAAGGTGACTAGAGTCATCTTTAGCTTTTTCTCGACTCTTAAAAATTGAAAAAGCAAGTTGTGTCAAAGCGTCTAAAATTTATTTTAATTGGAATAACATCACTATTCTCTTGTTGGTCTTAGGTTGAGAAAAATGGAGTCCACCAACCAAGGATTTCCCCTTGGGGGAAATCCTATTCCTTTCTCCTCTTGGGGAGATGTTGGTGCACCTCATATGGCCACATTGTCTCTCCCAGGACTGATAATTGGTTTGCCAATATGGCCCTTCTCGACCTCTGTCATTCAAAACACCGCGATACCTGGGCAATCAAGTCGGAAACTAGATGATACTAGAGTTACCCCCCAACTTTCTGCTTCTCTTGTTTCTCCCTCCCCTCCTTCCTCTTCGCTTAGTGAAGTTAGTAAAGCTAAAAACCAAGTAACTGAGAAGAAGAAGAAAGGGAAGGAGCAGGAGAAGAAGAAGAAGGAGCCAAAGGCAAAGAGGGGCAACCATGCATCATCTAACAAAAATCCACACATTGCACCATCCAAACCTAAATCTCCATGCGTCATTTGCAAAGGAGACCACTATCATCAAGATTTTCCTTGCATCCCTCAGATCTTAAGGGACTGGTCTCCTCGTTTACAAAATTCGGTGTCGTCAACCTCTGACGATCGTTTTGAGAGTACACCATCAACTAGTGAAAATGAAGTCTCTAGACAGAAAGGAAAATGTAAATTTCCTTGCAAACTGTGTGAGGGCAATCATGCCGTCCATCGCTGTCCCTTCCTGGATGAAGCTAAAAGAGTCTTGGATAACCGTCCAGCTTCACCGCTACGACTTCCTCTTGGGTACAAGAAACTCTTGCCAAGTCCATCACTAGTTGAAAATCTGACTGACAGAACTTTGTGGTCGGTCGAAGCATATATCATTGAACATAAACCCTATGAATCCACACTAGATGAAAGTCAATAGGTTGAGGCAGCAATCAACCCGGTTTTTCCTTCAAAAGGTCCATCTTCAGATTATACAATCACCGAAGAGAATGAGAACGACGCCATTCAAATTCTTTTCATAAACACAGACTTTGATGAGCATGGGGGAAATCTACCCATTCCTTTACCATAGGAAGGAAGTTCGTTCGAGTCTTATCTGGCTGTTTATTCGGTCCCACCTCCAAGCAACCTAGTCATTTCCTTCGACTGGAATATACTACGCAGACCCCGTCTACTGTCCAATGTACCATTCTGAATCATTGTACAAGCTTACAAAATGGTCATGGTCGGTATTATTATAGATGAAGGGGCTTATGTGAGTATCCTTTCCTCAACTGCTTGGAAAGTGATTGGTCCACCATCGCTTCTGCCTGAGATGCGAAATCTGACAGGCTTCGACAAAGGAACCAGTCGACCATTAGGGATCCTTCCAAATTTTCCTATAACTTTGAGAGGGAAAACTGTTTATATGAATGTAATGGTAGTCCAAGGACCTTTAGATTATAATCTGCTCCTTGGGCATGACTATATTTATAGCATGGGAGCCATTGTCTCCTCACTCTTTAGAGTAATGTGTTTTCCGCATGTAGGCAGAGTGGTCCATCTCATAGAATAACTTTCATTCCCCGGCTGACACATATCTAATAGTCAAATGCCATCCCTAAATGGTCTTTTCACGCAAGGAATGTCTCATCAATCTCTAGTCTGTCCACCTGATGAGTGTGAGTAATTCAGGGATTATGACTGAAACCCAGTGGACATGCACCCTGGTTTGCCTCGGCGGGAAAACTCTGGGTATAGGGTAGGTCCCTGCGAAGGATATATGACTGGTCCGACACCCATCCGTCTAGGAAAATGGGATTAGACTGGAAAAATATTCCCTCGTCAAGCTTAGGTGATTGGAGCTAGAATCACCTTTGTCCAAATGGATTAAGCCAAGGAAATGTTTATGTCTGCTATGCGGATGGAAACTATCTTGCAAATGTAAGAACCTCTATATGCTAGCCTGGAAACTCTATTTCACTATACCTGGGGGCATGCAAACCTTTTTGCATGCAAGTGAAGAGTGACCATTTACTTTCTTAGTTTGTAGATTCTCGAACCCTCTAAACTCGCAGGATTGGTTGTTCCTAGCTTGCATAATGAAAGGATATGGAGCAAAGCTTCAAACTTGTCCATGCAGACAAGAGTGAGTTTCACTATCACTAGGCTCGTGAAAACATAGCGACGGGCTTGCTCGAAGGGAAAATTATAGAACAAGCATATGTTATCCTCCTCAAGCTTGACAAAAATAAAGAGGTACTCGTCAGCAATGACTGGGGAAAAATTGGGAAGAAAACTTGAAGAAGCTTTATTGGTAGCAAGTCGCTCTTGAACATGACACTTTTACTCCATGTCTAAGTTGGGTTGGGTTATTCGATTCACCGGTCATATTACCAATGGTCCAATGTACCATCCATATTTGGGGTTAATGCTAGCAATCCATTTCAGTGTCGCTGATATGTTCAAGAGAAGTCACTCAGAGAATTCACCTGTGTCTCATCCGTTGCAATACATTCACGCTCCATTCTTTCATGACCGCCACCCTGAACCTTGTATCATCAGATCGTTTTCACCTCCATAAAATCATTAGCTCCGTTCTGTGTCATAGATGTGGGATTCATTAAGGCCCTCCTACGACGGGTCACTTCTTGTTGACGATAGCTCATTATCCAAGAAGTCGATCTAGGAACAACCCTTTCAGTACTTTGAAGCTTGCATGCCGCAATGGAAAGTTTCTCACTTCCGGTGACAGGTTTACATCAATGGCCTTTGACCGAAAGATTTTGCATGTTTTTCGATGCCAAGTCCTATTTGGGAGCTCGGGGAAAAACGGATTGGTGTTCACTGATCGAGGTTTTATTGTAGTTAGATACGAGAATTCGACATCGTTCTGATCCTTTCGCATCCATCACCAAATTCAAGAAGGCGAGGGCATGGGGGCAGGGAGAGCGGGAACGGGACAAAGCTAAGCTAGGGCGGTAGGAATGGGGGACTACATAGATATGGGACGGGTAGGGGTACAGGGTGAGGGGAGGACGGGGGTACGAGCTGCCAGCGAGACTGACCCACCAAGTCCGAGAGCTAGAGCATGCTATTATTTCGAACCACACATATTGGAGTTGAAGCAAATAAGTGAGTCTGTATACCAAATGGTGCCCAGACTTTCAACAACTATTCCTGAAGAGGGCCCTTACCCTTTATATCTCATGTGCACTGGGGCACCTGAGGTCTATCAGAGGCTCGACTGATAAG